>VMBQ01004537.1:0-83332 GCA_007657795.1 Dreissena rostriformis
AGAGGGTCACCATTCTAAGTTACATGCCAAATACCAAACGTGAGGGCCTTTATATCTACTTATGACCCTACATCTTTATATCTACTTATGAACATACATCTTTATATCTACTTATGAACATACATCTTTATATCTACTTATGAACCTACAAATCCATATCTACTTATGAACCTACATCTTTATATCTACTTATGAACCTACATATCCATATCTACTTATGAACCTACATATCCATATCTACTTATGGACCTACATCTTTATATCTACTTATGAACCTACATCTTTATATCTACTTATCAACATTCATATCCATATCTACTTATGAACCTACATCTTCATATCTACTTATGAACCTACATCTTTATATCTACTTATGAACCTATTATACTTATGAACCTACATCTTTATATCTACTAATGAACCTACATCTTCATATCTACTTATGAACCTACATCTTTGTATCAACTTATGAACCTACATCTTCATATCTACTTATGAACCTAAATCGTTTTATCTACATGTACTTATGAACCTACATCTTCATATTTACTTATGAACCTACATTTTCAGTTCCACTTATGAACCTACATCTTCATGTCCGCGTATGAACCTACATGTTCATGTCAACTTATGAACATACATCTTCATATCTACTTATGAACATACATCTTCATATCTACTTATGAACCTACATCTTTATATCTACTTATGAACCTATATCTTCATATCTACTTATGAACCTACATCTTTATATCTACTTATGAACCTACATCTTCACATTTCATAGTATCAATTATTGGTTGCCAAAAACAAAAAGGACAATAAAGGTTGTAACCGTCGGAATTTTTTAGTGCATTACGACCTTTGCTGATCCGAGTTTTACACAGTTTGCATGGTTTAAAGAGTTNAGGATGATAACCTCGACCACGTGAACTTCGATTACAACTCGCAGAATACCCTCGACCACGTGAACTCGCAGGAGATGGCTGGTAATGGCACCTGTCAGTGAATTTTGGCCTTTGAGCAATAACTGGTTCATTCTCCTTTCCATTTTGAGTGGGAGGAACAACTGTAGCTGGAACAACAGCCTTTTTCTCAGCTTTGAACTCGTGAAGTTCTTCAGCTAATTGGCCCTGCGCTAAGCCCATTCTATGAACCGCTGATTTCAGTTCAAGAATCTCAGACTTGAGATCATTAATACAAGTGTCAAAAGTTGACGACGATGAAGAAGACGAAGATGATGACATGGAAAATACACTCCGTGGCGATTTCGTGGGACACAATCTTTTATTAGAAGAATATAATGGTGACTCTGGCGAGTCAAAAGGTGATAAATCGTGTTCACCCAACATCTCAGGCAAAATGTCAACAGTAGGAGTACTGTAAATGGAATTCGACTTTAAACCCGACGATTCCATTGCACATTTCAAAATGTCCGAAGACTTGCAACGACTGTTTAAATTAAACATGAATCTTCTTTTGAAAGGCGTACAATGTCCAACGAAGTTGGCACATATGGAGCGACGTTTTTGATTAATGAAGCTTTTTCATTGACGCATTCATCATTTGCCAACATGGCATTTACAGTTGCTTCATGTTGAGCAAAGTTACATTTGTTAATATGTCGATACAAATCGACTTCAGAAGCACACACAAATTTGCATATGGCACAATAAAATGGAACTTGGTCCAAAGCAACGTGTTTTCTGTAGAAATGGATTTTTCGCCTTGATATTTCGGAAGGCAACGTTGGCATTCAAATATTCTGCCTCGAGTATTGATGTAAGACATTCTGAAAATACACAAATTTTTGTTTTAATGAAATATGTTATAATATTGTCATAAAATTGTTGTAATCTTTTCACCATAAACAGTCATTGTAATAAATGATCAGCATGCAAATAATAGTTTATGTTTCTTCCAAATTTATTTGCATTGAATTTCCTTTTATTTGGAAATCCATTTTGGGGGACAGGTACCCTTGTAGGGTTTCAATTTGTTATGATGTACAACTTTCACATCAGTCACAGATTCAGAGCATTGTAAAATATAATTTTGGTCACTAATTTTACTTTGGATGAGATGTGGACCGGAGTATGGTGTTAACAACTTAGTGCATACTGCTTCTTTTCTTCTCGCATTTAAATACCAAACAATGTCACCAGCATTGTATTGATTAAATGTTTTTCCTGACCCGTTTAAATCTGTATGCCTCTTGGCAGAATTTTGTAAATGTTCTCTACAAATTTGATGGCAAGTTAGCATTTTATTTTTGAGTTTGGAAACATAATCACAATAAGAGGAAATCAATTCATTTTTAGTGTTTGCATAACTACCAAAAGCAATCTCAGCAGGTAGTCTGACCTCTCTAACCAACATAATAAATTTGAGGTCAATTTCGTAGTTTCATTGGGAGTAATTCAATATGCTGTTGCTAAACAACCTAGATTTAAATCCCAGTCAGTTTGATTATCAGACAGATAAGTCCTGATCATGCGTATTAATGATTTATTATATCTCTCAGTTTGACCATTGCCTTTAGGGTTTCTACTTGTTGTTCTAGTTTTCTTAATTTCAAGCATTTCACATAATTCTGAGAAAATTTTACTTTCATAATTGCTTCCTTGATCACTATGAATAGAAATAGGGCATCCAAATCTTGCAATTACTTCATTTAGTATCACTCGAGCTCTTGTCTCAGCTGTTTGATTAGGAACGGGTTTTATCTCCACCCACCTCGAAAAATGATCTGTCACTGTTAAAATGTACCTATTAACCCTTGGAGTATAGGCAGTGGACCTAAAAAATCAGTAGATAATCTGTCTAAAACATTGCCTACTGTGAGTGTTCCTCAAGGAGCTTTGGGATTTATTGTAGGTGTCTTATTAGCACCACAATTGTCACATTGTTCAATCCATAAATGAATANTTCTACGTGTATCACATTTCAGTTGATAATTTGATTTGTTATTGATCAGTTATTATATATATATTAGTTTTAATTACTATTACAATGTAAGTCATTTTGTTTTGAAATTAAGTCAATATTAAAATGTCTGTCGCTTTATGAATAAACGATTTTTGTATGTTTACAATTTATGTGAGTATTTTATCCAATACGCAAAGCATTACGAGCGATTCAGATAGTTTTCTTATCAATGACACGTATACAATATGTTTTATACACATTTCATTTATACAAACTCAGTGACTTCTCCAGGTTTAAATAACCAGTTTAAATAACAAATTCCGAAGATAATTCTTATATACAAAAACAATTTTGCAAAGAATTAGGGTATGCAAATGTTTAAAAATAACAGTTATTTTCTTTCATAGTTAGTTGTCAGTGCGGATGAATGAAAACATGTGTGCACTTAGCATCCAGAATTAAATTAATTCGTGAATGCATGTTATTTAACAACAAAAAATCATATAACATTTGTTCAAAGTTTTCATTTTGTCTATTATATTGACAATTTAAATGAAAAAGTTATTTTAATATAGAGTTCGCCAATTTCTAGAACACTGAAACTTGTCAAACCGAATCCCTGTAAATCCAAATGAATAACGGTAAAACGTATTTTCTTCTGATTTTATATATAAAACATAGATGCCATTTTCTCAAAGATACCCTAGTCAATAAAGTAAGCGTTTTTTTTTTTTAGATAAGACACATTTTCCATCGCCTTTTTTTTATTTTACCTTCAAACTAAAACTTAGATCTTGAACTTTGATCTTGGTTTTTGCATGCAGAACTACAGTTTGGCGTGTAACTTATTCTGGACAATATGTTGACCGTTTACCCTTGATATTGAACCTTTGGATCATGCTGTAGTTGGTGTCATTGCATCGCAAAATGCTTGTCACTTCTTCAAAGTTATTTGAAAATCCTGCATGCAGGAAACAATTATACTCTTGACAATGTGTTGACAGGTAATGTATATATATGTGACATTAAACTGTGAAATAAAACATGCACATAGGGACCTGGTTGTTGCGCTATGCAGTGCGTGTTAGAATCATTGTACTGATGCCAATTTAATTAAATCCAGCCATTCTTGACAACGTTTTAAGGGTTTATTTTATAAATTATTTGGACTTTCTATGTTGACCTAGACCTTAGACATAAGGGTTGGCTCGTACACGCGACTCTATGGTGACTCTATGGCTTTTCATGCTTATCAATTCTCCAAAGTTGGTATATTTATTGTACTTATAGGTTATTAGACGTTTCACTGTACAATACGGAGATATATTTNGAACAAAATGCAGAGCCAATGCTGTGTGTCCAAGCGCCGAGATTCGTCAAAACAAACGACGGCACACAAACTCCCAAAGAGCAAAGGTCAGATATGGCGAGGTAAAACACCATCCAGTCTGTGCTGGAGCGAGTTTGAAGGCGCCTATGGACTGCAAGGACAAGGGCGTTCCCGGGTACGCCTAAGAGAAAGGAAATGATCAAAAACGCTGAAAGAATGTTACGATATGCCATTGGGGTTGTTACGACTAGCGGCATCACCAAATATATGTCGTTTGAGGCGTTCAGTTTGGTTTCTCCTTCGGTTGATGAGATGTTCATGACTGCTATAGACAGTGTTATCAGTTACATAAACTTGGACATGGAATAATGTCCCGATAATACTGTTTGAAATCTCTTTATCTTTTACAACAAATCATTGTCCGGATCTGCAATGGAATTATTAATCCGAAAATATATATACAAACGCATTTGCTTTAAACTTTATACCCAATTGGTATCTGATAATTTTCCAGTCAAATAAACATTTCCAATGACACGCGTGTTATAATGTTTACACAAGTATTCATAAACGCAGTTGTCAGTTAACGCTCAAAGCTAATGAGCTTACAATTTAAAAATTATTTTTATGTCATGTCTTTCCAAAGTATGCTGCACAATTGTTTTTCGATGATAGTCTCACACAAAATTTTCAGGAACACAGTTTCCATTCAAAAACGTGACTGTAACTGCAATCTTAGCGCAATTATATTTTCTTTTGAGTTTTGAAATAAAAGGCAATAGTATCTCTGTTTCTAAAAACAAACTTGATTGTCACTCGTCGATACGCACTTTATCAGATGTTCAAGAATAATACACGAATATTCTACTTAAAGCTTCCATCGTTAATTTATTCCAGTATTAAAAATATGTCTCGCAATAAACATCATATGATATCCAGAAATGAAGGAAGTATTCCGTTAATTCGACGCATGGATGCTGAATTCCGCGCTGCGAGTTCTTAATCACATGCACTCTTTGGATCACAACAATATCGTCGTTTCAACCCAGTGTATCTCCAAGAAAGTTTCGTTTCAACGTATGAGTGAGACATCGACTAAGTCGCAGCAATAGGTATTGGCTTATACTTTGTAGACGCTTAAAATGTTCTACTACTGTCATGAATCTAAATATTGGATTATGTCAACAACAGGAACTATAATTGGATATGGGCCTTACCATGGAAGAATATATGTTAATATCATCGATTATTTTGTTTTAACGGCATAGTCCATGGAATCGTATTCAATTTATCGTTATTTGGCAATAATTGTACATGTGTTTTGTTTCAAATTGTTTGGTATTTTGTTCCTTGCCACGAATAAATAGCCGCGTGTTGTAACATAGCTTCTCTCCTGTTGACGCAGCTGACGCTTTACTCTGTTTCTACAGATAATGTTATTATTTGGAATACAACCATTTTTCTACAAAAAAAGGTATTTTCTGTCTTCGACAACGCTTTGCATGAATTGTATATAAATTATAGATGTTTAGATGTTAATTATAATAAATATAGAAGACAAAGGTCATATATAAAGAACAAACATGTTCAAAGCAAAATTTAAACATTTGTAAAATAAAATTGCAAAATAATAAAAACTAATGCGGTAAACAAATAAGTTCATTATAAGTTAACGAAGGTATTATTTGAATCGATATATATAGTATAGTCTACCATCACTGTTATATAAATAATCATAACACTTACTAAAGAAGGGGCTGTTCATAATAGAACAAATAGCCCCATTGGTGCAAAAAGGTACCATGTGTTATTTATTTTTGATGTAACATGTTACGATTTTCACCAATTTGGCGAAATGCGAGTATGAGTAAAAATAAACCACGCTGAAACATACGCGTATAGTGTTGCACAGCTAAAAATAAACTAAACCGATAAACACCAGTATACCCGTTTTCTCAAGAGGCACCAGCTACTTTCTACAGAAAACAGTCGATACAAACTGTCCGCCTAAGCTGGAATTTCGCTATGAAGAAATTGTCTTTAAACGAAGAATACAATACATGCGGAAAGTGTCGTCCCCGATTAGCCGGCGTGGACTTTATAGTATACCCTTACCAATACAATCTGACCATTCTTGTTTCGTACTCACCCGGAAGAGTTTCTTCAATACATTTGTTTTTCTTTTTGCGTTTTGTTGGTATAATCCTGTAAAAACGGCTTTTAAACAATGAGTATTAAAATTTGCATTAGAGAAACTTGTTCCTTGTTCTTTTTGCTGACACCTTGACAATGATTAAATCGAATTCGTAATTGTTAATAAAGATAGTTTAACATTTTATTTCGTGTGTGCAGCGACAATTTAAAAAAGCTCTTACACAATATAGTTTTAATTGGTTATTAAAAAGGAATACAACTCAAAATGTTGAAAGCAGGATAGCTTATGAAATGTTAAACATAATGACATACTTTAAATACAAGAATATAACATGATTACATACTATGAAACGAAATCAAATAAAATCCATACTACACTAAAACGCCCTGGATCCTACAACTAAAACTAATGTAAAAACACATATATCCTGTTGTCCAAAAAGTTAGGCAACATATGCAAACGCAGTCACAATTTGTCGGTGGCATCTGCAAATTTTGCTCATCTGACGTGTTACCATGCTCAATAGTTAACGACCTATTTGCCTCGGGTTCAACGCTTCGGCCTGGCCAAGTCCGATGTCAGTATTTTCTTGGATAGGGCAGTGAAGTAATTTAATACGTTCGTTCGACTAACACCATGTGGGTACATGCCTATGTAAAATAAATCATTGTTTGTTTCCAGTAACACGACTGATCCTTATATTTGGTTCCGACCCAATATGTTTTTGGGTATTTCATTATTAATGTTTATACCTTTTTTTTCAACGCTCGATCACAATCAATTAAACTCGCAAAATGACAACTTCAAAAAAATCCGTAAAAGATTCGTTGCAAAGATATTTTGAAGATTTCTGTCATTGAACATCCTAATTAAAGCGGAAAATGATAAGAGTATAGAAAACACACTTTCAGGGAAAGGAAAAGATTGGCGACCTGCATGTTCTACAACATGTATTTGTAGTTGTAAGTGTTGAACCAAACAACTTATGTTTAAGGCCTTTATAATAATGGCTGTATCTGGCTGTGTCTGAGTGTCGCCGTTTTGTCGGGCGGAGGCCGATCAACTCTTACCCTTTTAATTCGTGCTTCAATCAAATTCAGTGACAGAAAGGTAACATCCTGTGCGTCCATCTTCAGATTCGTAAATATATCTTTTGAATGGGCGACGCTCGGTTATCGGCCGTTCATCGACCGATGCTAACACTTCTTATTTTTATTTAAACAAGTATTAAGTTTCGTTTAAATATCACAATGTTTTGTTTTTGTTAAGTTTTCATAAAAACATCTCGATTTTAAGGGGATTTTCAAAATCCGAAGTTATTTGATAGCAAAAATAACTTATGTTAATTTGCGCCTACTTTACAAACAGTTTAAAAAAAAGCCACACAGTCTGACAACCACAAAAAGTCGAGCACGCTTTCTCTCCTCCACGCTTGATTTAATATCTGTTGACGTAGATACTAACACACACTCCACAAATATACTTTATTATACATTTATACCACGTGTTTTTTTCATTTAAAAACGAACGTCGGTTTTAAGTAGTGTTGTTTATTGTTTGAAAAACAATATAGTAAAGTGCTGTTTATTTCATCATTCAACATCAATAACGATAAGTTTAAATTACGTTTATTTTGCGGTTTGAGGTAAAATCTAAGAATATTAGAACATGTTGTTATGTTTTAAGTTAAATTTAATTTAAATTCATTCAAAAAAATAAATTTACTCATAATGTCTGCATTTCTCACTTCCATATTTTAGTCTTAAGTAGGTTGTTACAATACACGACAATTTATGAAAGTAATCGAACAACTAGTATTTTTTTATTTAATGGATTATTCTCAAATACTATATAAGACTTAAAGAACACATGAATATGATGTATGAATTGTATGCATTTAAAAATGAATGTCTGCATTCTCTCTCTTTTGTTCGGCGGCGTCGTGCTCTTTCGATTGCATGAATCATGAATCATAACTCTTTAGACTATAACATCTATCAATATGGAAATTAATATTCAGATAATTGTCATGAAAATTTAATTGAAATAAATGCACAAGTTCCATTAAAACGTACTTCAAATTTGCGTAGCTTTTACCACTTTCCTATATATATGCATTTAGAGTTATTGCTACTTGTTTATTTTGCAGACACGTTTTTGTTCGGAGCATTACTCAATGACTATAACAGCTATCAATATGAGCAAAATGTAGAAGTGCCGCTTGCATAACGCGTTGTCCGATCTCACATATTCATAGGCTATACTACGATTGTAAATTGTAATAACTTAATGACTTGTTCAAGTGCGCAGTTTAAGCCTATTTTTGCAATATATTTATTTTCTCAACATTTTTCATACAACCATTGTCATTGTATATGTCACGTACATAGTTTATTCGATGAGGACATTAACATGCCATGTGGGACAATTATAATATTACCTTTTTAGCTGAACCACTTTATTCTATTTTTAGACAGCCTTATCGTTATAATTTGAATAAAACGTATGTCAGCTATATCTATAATGTGATCTTAAGGCCATTACAATCTATCAATCTAGCACTTATTGAGCAATTTTCATGAGTTACAAATAAATGTTAATGGCCACAAGATACCGTGAAATCGGAAAACAATAATTATCATGAAAAATGAGTTTTTTGAATACTTCATACTAGTCCAGAGGCTGTGTAGCTAGAATGAAATTACTAAATAATCACAATAGCGCTATAACAATATAAGTACGTGCACGTATTTTGAATTGCAGAAATTTTACTTTTCCTGTAAAGAAGCGACTAATGTTCCGCAAAGGATTATATTATGAACAGTATCAAGAGAAAAAAGTAAATACTGTGCAATTTAGTATATTGTATTTCAAACATTATACAATACGACTTTACACCGATATTCGTGTTTAAAGGAAAAATAACTTAATATAAATACATTAATTATAAAGTTTATTTATGGTGTCGAAGTGTGTAAGTATCTACGCCAATACATATTAAAACAAGAGTGATCGGAGGACAGCGTGGTCGACTTTTTGTGCTTGTCATACGTTCTGGCTTTTTTAAACAAACTTTTTATAAAGTAGGCGCCAATCACATAAGCTATTGTTGCTATCAAATTACTTCGGATTTTGAAAAACCCGTCAAGCCTCACTGACATTGACCCCACAATCTTTCCTTCATGAACTCTCGATATAAGGAATCAAAGAATACAATTTTATTACCGGTTCTGAATAATAATTCAGAATAGAATCGAACTTTTTTATACACATCTTTACTCATAACAAATTCCAGATGTGCTTACAACTTCTCAAACATACCTTGTTTAGTCTAAAATCAAATACTTTACTATCGTATCTCTTTAAATTGAATGCACGTCAGAAGGCAATATTGTTTTAAATAAAATACATACACTTCTAGAGTTTGAAGACCCAAAGCTTAAATAGCATACACCGTCCATTTGTGAGTTAACAAACATTTTCCGTTGAAGAAGCAAAATGACAGACAGTATTGTAAACAGTATATATCAGCATTTATTTTATAGTTGATAACATCATCTCCTTTGGAAATGACATTAAGGCCTTGCAAATAGTATGACACATGTTTTACATTGTCCATGATAAAGATAAGGATTACATTTTCATTTTGCATTTAATTTGGATACATAAAAATAGGTCCGCGCTTACTACAACTATTCGGTTCTATTACGCTGCTACGCATATGTACATAAAATAACACGCAATACTTTTTTTTTCTTTGTCCAAACAAACAAACAGCAGAAAACATAAATTTTGAAAAACTACGAAAATGATCAACATTCTTTTCAAAGCACATGAGCTTATAACAAAATACTCAAATAAAACATAAACAACAATTTAAACAGAACAACAACATGTACATCAGTAGTTATTGACAAAAAAAAGACAGACCCTCTAGTAATACTGTACTCATGTATATTGTCACGACTCTGACTTTTGTGAAAGTAAAATATCTTCGGAAGCGGTAGCGAATCGTGTCAAGATAAATTTCTTTTAGTTAAGAAGTGAAAAATAAACACTTTTTATACATTTTGTCAAACATATCATTTATTATTTAATCATATCTCACATTTATGAACATAATACATTTATGTCAATGATAACATTACATGAGAAAAGTTAGAGTTATAAGTTAATAATTATGTTAAAATTCTGCAAGTTTTCTGTTAAAATTCTGCAAGTTTTTCTGTTATATTTGTATGTTATTTCTTTTTTTTATGAGGTTGTTAATTACAAACCATCAACTTTAAAAGCTTTTGTCTTTCTGTTATTCTCATATTCTTGCGTTACCACCTAATGACCCAACCGTTCTGGTTAGAGTGATTCAAACTCAGAACTCACGGCCTTTTATACTCTCAGAAATTATGTTACCGCAGAATTCTGCTAAGTATTAGAATGTCATAACGTGAACAGCAGAAGACTGACAGAATCACCAATAACTTTGGATTGTTCAATGAAAATATAACATTTCAATATGTATTAACAATATAATATATAATACTACATAAATTACCTGCATATTTGCTATTTAAATGCAAATAGTATATTAAAACAATAAAAATTGATACAGTATAAAAACAGTTGACAGTAGATTGTTTACGTAATAGTGACGTCATTCTCAGCTACAACGCCACCTAGGGTTAAATAACACTAAGTGAACATGTGTACAATAACTTTACAAAAATCTGGATTTAAACTCAAACAATCGCGTAGCTGGTAATCCAGGTAAATTTTCAAGTCTGTTATCATTAGAGTCTCATACAATACTATAGCTTAACTGCAGACAGCATTCGAAACATAGGTTAAATATCAAACAGTAAATAAACATTACCCCACCCACTAAGGTATACATGTGTTACAATATCACGCCATGGTCTCGCCCCGATATGGTTTTCTACAGAACCGTATATCCCGTATCGGGTTAGTAACCAACACTGTAACTATTAGTATTGCACCCTGATGTGTACCTAATGTCATAGAATGGGCATAGTGACGACCACTATCGGCAGATATTGATAACACTGCAGCATTAAAACACTACACTTGAGCATTGATCATTAAGCTGACATACAGGAATGCCGATAAAAAATGTAATTGTATAACAACAAACACAATTGATATCTCATGAAAAAAGAGGCATTCTCTATGCTAAAGTTTTAAATATGATGTGTATGACCGTCTCGTTCAACATTCGTGACACTCGTTACCATATTTCTTAGAATTCATTTATGCATGCAGTTTCATAATGCATGCATTCCATTCAAGGTTAAGCTTTGTAGAAGTGCCGTTTTACGTGCGCGTATTTTATATTGCAGAAATTTAACTTTTGAACGTTCTCAAGAGAAAAAGTATTGTTATGTACAAGGTGTATATAATCTTGATGTAAAAACACGAGAGTACTAGTAGCTCAGGTTTTAAATGACATGAAAATGACAATTCATCTCACACATACATCAAAGATGGTTAACAAAACCAAACGATGGTACACATTACCATTTTTTTAATTCAGGGGGTAATTGCATTTATTATGAAATGCCTTAAAATATATTATTGTAAGAAATTGGATTCCATTTTCCACGATCCCGTCAACACACCTGTAAAGTCAGATAAACACAAAATGACCAAAAAGATCTCAACAATAACACAATAAGAATCAGGACAGACTAACAACTCGGGGGGCTGAGAAAAAGGACAAGGTGAATGTTTTCTTGAAAAATCGTGCAATGGTAAACTATGATATTGCAATTCACTTCATCGTGCTGTTGTCACTTAAGTATTTATATTCCAACATCAATTCAGAATATATTCCATGAAGATTGTTCTTTGTTAAAATTATTTTTGATGTTAATCAAGTTTTGCTGTATGTTATCGATGAAATCGTCAATAGCCAATATAAGCACGTTGGGAGTGTCTGTTTTTACGAGAACATTAACAAGTTTAAACGGAAAACAAACGAAAGGGAGGGGCGGACAAACGGAAGGAGAACCGCCTATTTTAAAAGGATTGTACATAACAATGGAAGGATCCACCCCTTCTATTTTGCATAAACCAACTCCCTAAAATGAAAATTAAAATCAATCAGATAAAAATAAAAATAAAACCACTTGTATAGAAATCCTTTACATTTACACAACTGTTTCTTCAAATTTCAGACTTTTTCTTTGTTTAAACATAGTAATCTGGTTAAGCCCAATACATTTTGTCTTTCTTTCCGTGATTAAAAGAACTAATGATCATTAATTTGATGAAGTTTTGAATGCTAATCAATGGCAATATGAGGCTGTTTTACGACCTTTAATTCGTTAATGGATGGACAATTACTGTTGGCAGTCATCTTGATTCATGTTTCGCAAAGCATTATATTATGAACATTATCAAGAGAAAACATGTATTACAAGAAGTAATTAATCTTGACGTCAAAACCCCATACGAGTGAACTTGTAGATCAGGTTGTATATGCCATGAAAATGAGTGTCCTAATTGATGCTCTGCGGAACATGAATCGCTTCTTAGTAAAAATAATACTGAAAGAACAACAAAAGTACATATTTAGTATGAAAATGGATTTGTTTTATACACAACATTTAAACATTATTCTGCCTTTCATCTATTGTTAAGAATGATGACATTATGTCTTAATTTTGTTCAACGGATTTCAAATCGCAAGAAAGATTTGTTGTCGAAGATTTTTTTTTGGAATATGCTTCGCAAGCTCTTATTGTTAAACTTTAGGAAACGGTAACTACATGATGCGATTAACAACTTACACTAGCAATAAACATCGTATCTTGTAATGTTCATTTCTATAGCTTGATAATGAATGGTCGTCCTTTAGTTGCAAAGGCGCTCCATTATATGTACTAAGTCTGGCATTCTTATACACACAAGTGTAATATATCCTTCAAATGTGTTATAATTATGAGCTGAAAGTATAACACAAGTGTGGTTCATTGCTATAATTCTATTTTGTGTACTCTCCCATTTTAATCGTTTCAGACGTATCCATTCACTAGCAACGAAGATTTTCAAAGCAACTTTGAAAACCATATGCGCTGGAACGTACACAACAAAACGACATTAAACAAAGTGTTACGTCATATCAAAGAAAGAAAGAGTAACGTTAACGACGCGAGATCAATGTTGCGTTTACCTATTATACGGTGAAGGATCAGAATGAAATTATGAATGTTTTTTTATGCATTTAAATATTTGTTTGCAATATAATATAAAAAAAACATACATTTGTTTCAATTGATTCTGATACAAAAATATATGTGTTGGGATTGTAAAAGTGTTCATCATATTATGGGCTTCCCTTTCCTGGTTGCGTGCAGGTAACGTTTCTTTGCTATATACGCCTCGCTACATTATACAAGTCTTTGTTTTCCAACAGGTGTTATTTCAATATTGCATATACATACATATAAAGTATGACATATAGTACAATACTATAATGCAATCAGAGATGAATAAGGGAACGTAAGCTACATATATAAAATTATCTAAATAATGCAAGTAAATTTCAAGTCTGAATTGGGAAAAAAAAAATGAAAATTACAAAAACAAATTATGAAAGTTACAAACGAACAAAAATAAGAAGACATTTCCAGTATGTATACACAATAAAAGTATGTTTAATTGCAATAACAGATGAAAAAGGCATAGAAGTCGTACATTAAACTAAATTGAATAATAGTTCGATCGATTGCTTGGCATATCAAACTCGGAATCCATCATTTGTGCGTGAAATCTGTGTCTTGGTACTACGACGACATAAACACGGTGGATACATGTGTTTATAGTATATCTTTTTTATGTAAAATGTGTTTGGATATTACTGCTCTGTTTTATACTGAGTATGTGTGTCACAAAATGCACACAGTTTGCACAATGCAGCTGTATTAAGCAAGGGAAGGAACAGATACATTTTTTATTTCATAATGTGCAAGATATAGGTACATTTTATTTTTAAAACATGATAGAATCGACATTGTTACAAACAATTAAATTGTAATTCAATGCTTATTTTGTCTCTATTCTTAATCGTTATTGTTTTCTGTTTACATATATTATACTATACACGATACCAAAAGCCATGGTAAAAATATGCTATATAAAAATAAATAAACGAAATCTCACAATTAATACAATGTCAAATATTAGTAATTCTATAATAAACCGGCACATTGTGTCTTTCTCAAATTTATCATTTATAATTTAGAAATTGCAGACTAAAGTAATCATGCAATAACTTTATATATATTAATCTGATAGAGATATTGAAATAAAACTTTAAACATGTACTTAAGGATCCAGCCTTTCAGGAAAAATATGTCCTCTCCTCTTTTGAAAAGTCAGGTCAAGGTTTGACCGTTTGGGTACATTCAGTTTGCGTGCAAACAATTTTTTTAATTAACACATATGTTCAATTTGAACATCACATATGTATTCAGACTCATAATGCAAGGTCACTGACCAAAGTTCTTATCTCTGAACTACAATCTAGGATAAGTATGCTCCTTTTAGTTTTTCAATAAGTCAGGTAAAGGATTGATTAAAAAAATGAAAATGTCATATTTTCAATTTAAACTTGAAGCAGGTCTTCTTGATCATTATTTCAGGTTATTTACTAAGACTAGTAAATATGGCATGTTAAATTGCTGAATAATGTTCTTTTTGTATTTAGACGATTAGATAATGTAAATATTTCTGTAACTACAAAGAAAGTCACCTAAAACTTCACATTTCCGGATCATTATGTGGGGTCACTAACGAAGTCCCAAGAAACAATGACTGCAACTTTACATACTTAAGGCACTATTTTTACTAAGAACATTCTGGTTTATATTGCGAACATCAACTCCTATCTTAAGAAATCTACTTATCTCTTTGTGGTCATTATATATGTACGCTGACCAAGGGCCATAACTCTGACATGCAGTTAAGCAGAATATTGCCTCTTTAGTACTTTGAACAATTAGGGGTTGCGTTTGCCGGAAAATGGCTATAGTTTGCATTTACCAACCTTGATGAAAAAATGGGATATCGCAATTTGGACCAGATTGTTAAAGGTTAAGGGCACTGTTCCTAACATTTGATACAAAAAGTTTCCGCTTAGTGAATTAAGCTTTGATGGATGTATTGTTCTGAAATGTAGTGTGTATCCTACATGAAGACATAGCGTGGTCGCATTTGAGGTCAGTCGCGTCAATGTCACTTTTACTAAAAATTCAAAACAAAATGGTTTTCGCTCAATAAGTTGATTTTTATGGCGGTATTGTGGTGGAATTGTGTTTGAAGGTAGCCTGTATACAGACGTGGCGTGTGATTGCATTCGGGGCTTGTTAAAGTTATTTGTTTGATGTTAAACTGACCGGTATATACATGCGTATGACATAAAACTTTTACACAAACGCATTACATTTGTAGAAAGAACGACATGGCAGAATGTCTTTTCTTAGGCATTACAATAACAGCACATACTTTCATTTAAACAACAGTGGCGACAACAAAACACAATTAAGACCACGTGTAAAAGTCAACTTATAATAATAGCAACAATAATAATAACAACAACAATACAATAATAATGTTTATTAAAATGCAAACTATATGTAAACTGTTAGTTATTGTTTATGTATGCAACTTTACACAAAATAGAGCTAATAAAGCTTGGACGAACAATTAAATTACCAAATAATCCTTCGTTAGATAAAACGAAAACAATCATAAAAGCGGAAAGTGGTGTCCAGATTACCCTGTGCGGACTGCAGAAACTAATCTAGGACGACACTTCACGCACTTGCGTTAAACCCCCTATTCACAGAGCGATGCTCATATATGTTAAAATCATCGCTTTCTGTGTTATAAAGGCACAGTCAATGGAATCTTATCCAATGTATCATAATTTGGCAATAGTTCTACATGTGTTGTGTGTCAAATTGTTTGGTATTTGGTTCTTTGCCACGTGTTACGGACGATATAATGTCGCTTCTGTCCTGCTTATGCAGCTGAAGGTTCACTTTGTTAATTTTGCTACAGCCCATGCTCTGATACAGTTTTACTCCTGTTGGTGCAGCTGAAGTTTCAATATGTCTATGTTTCTACCGATAATACAATTTAGAATACAACCAGTTTTTCCTACATACATTGCTTCTCTTCGTACTCATCAGAAATCAAACAAATTCAATTAAATTTGCTCTTCTTTCTTTTCTAGTTAGTTTTTGTATTTTGTCGTTTTATTTCTGTAAAAACGGCACTCAAACAAAACGTAATATAATTTGCCTTAGAGAAACGTGTTCCTAGCTCCTTTTGCGGACAACTTTACAATGAATGAATAGAAATCGTTATTTTTAATAAAGGATGTTTACCTTTTCATACCGTGTGTAGACAATTAAAAAAAGCTGTCACACAATCTAGTTTTAGTTGGTTATTTAAATGTCATCAAACGCAAAGGGTTGATGTCCTTAAAAGAAAACTGATGAGTGCCAAGACACTTATGAAATGTTTAACATAATGAAATGATTGAAAAACAAAAGTACAACATGATCATATAATAATAAAGGATAAGGAAACGAACAGATATTTTCTTTCATAATGTGCAAGATATAGATGCACATTATTTTTAGAACATGATATAATTGAAATTGTTACTTCCACAAACATTTCAATTCAATGCTTAGTTTGTCTCTTTTCCTTATCTTTATTGTTTTCTGAATTAAAGACAGTTTAATATATAATAGACTATACACAGTACCAAAAGCCATGCTACAAATGTGCTAATATATAATAATAAATAAATGAAATCTCACAATAAATAAAATGTAAACTATAAGTTATTCTTCAAATACACCGGCACATTTTCTCTTACTCAAATTTATCATTTATCATTTAGAAATTGAAGGTTAACGTTAGCGTGCAATAACTCTATATCTTTACATTTAATATAAATATTGAAATAAAACTTTACTTATAAGTGTAAGGGTCTTTATAAACACTAATCGACTTAAACATCTAACTGTTTGTATGGTGCTGAAATGTATTGTGTATCTTACATGAAGACCTAGCGTTGGCTTGCATTTGAGGTCAGTAGGGTCAATGTCACTGTCACTAAAAATGGAATATTAACTGGTTTCCACACAGACAGTTGAGTTGGATGGAGTCATTATGGTGTAGTTATGTTTGTAGGTAGCCTATATGCAAACTTGGCGAGGGATTGCATTCGGAGTTAGAGTTATTTGTTAGATATTATACTGACCGGTATACAAACGCTCATAACATAAAAGTAAGTTTCACGCAAAGGCGTTAATTTTGTTGAAACAAACAACAACAACATGTAAGAAGATGATATTTGTCTTACGCATTACAAAAAAGCGCATACATGCATTAAAACAGCAGTGGAAACATCAATGCAAACCTACTACCAAGTGTACAAATCAAGTTATAATAATTGAAACCATAATACTATCAACAACAGCAATACAAATAATGAGTATTAAATGCCACCATCATCATAATTATTAAAATGATAAAAAAAAAACAAGTCACATCTCAAATATTTACATCAAGCCAAAAAATGAAAACACATTAATGTATATTCAAATGAGAACTATATGTAAACTGTATTTTTTTATGTTTGCAACTTTACACAATATAAAGCAAATAAAGCTTGAACATAAAGTGTATTACCAAATAACCTTTCATAAAATAAGATTTATTATTTCATTTGATATAAATGACCACTATCTGATATATAAGCCCTTTCAGTACATACGTGTCGGTAAAAACAATAAGAAAAAAAATTATCCCAGTGTATACAACAAAAAATGAATAAAAACCAATGGCGAACACGAAAATTGTGATTACTACTATATTCATAATTTGATGTAGCAAACGCTTAGATATTTAAATGCATTCGGTAATATATTTTTTGAAGGATTTCTGATTTGCCTAAAGCGGCTTATTTAAAAGCCATTTAATGTACCATATCACCGAAGGCCTTATGCCCTAAGAGCCTTAAATCTAAAGGATTTACTCAACACAGTATACAATATTGGATTCGCAAAGTTGTTAACAAAATAGGCACGCGTTATAAGAAATATCGCCGTTCTAATTGCTTTGACATTCGTGTTTTTGAAATATATAGTAAGTATAACACCACATACAAGAGTTGGAATATTTGACAAAAAGAACACAACGGCTACAGCTGCCATGATTTTAGTTGTCAACACTGAATTCTTGGCTTGCTGTGATAATGATGCAATTGGATTAATTTCACGAAGCATCCGTATTCTTAGAGCGATCTTTGTATACATGACGGATATAATCACGCTACATGACAATGAATTTATCTTGTAAAAAACGTACAAGATGGTCTGTAATGTGGCAGTCGAGGAGTCATAATAGCAGTATCCATGTGGATCATTTTTATTTGTTACAAACGCCGTTGATGAGGATGCAAAGAAAAATAGAGTTACACAGAATCCAACAATCTTCGCCATCCTAGGTGTGAGCCATTCTGTGGCAATGGTGCTCTTGTGGTACCTGATCACAGCCGTGGTCGCTATCAGAACGCTTGAAGATTGAAAACACGCGTTGAGAACCATGTAGTGAAAAGAACAAAATGCAGAACCCATGTTGTGTGTCCAAGCGCCGAGATTTGTCAAAACAAATGACGGCACACAAACTACCAAAGAGCAAAGGTCACATATTGCGAGGTAAAACACCATCCAGTCTGTGTTGGAGCGAGTTCGAAGGCGCCTATGGACTGCAAGGACAAGGGCGTTCCCGGGTACGCCTAAGATAAAGGAAATGATCAAAAACGCTGTAAGAATGTGACGATATGCCAATGGGGTTGTTACGACTAGCGGCATCACCGAATATATGTCGTTTGAGGAGTTCAGTTTGGTTTCTCCTTCGGTTGATGAGATGTTCATGACTCCTATAGACAGTGTTATCAGTTACATAAACTTGGGCATGGAATAATGTCCCTATAATACTGTTTGAAATATCTTTATGTTTTACAACAAATCATTGTCCGGATCTGCAATGGCATTATTAATCCGAAAATATATATTCAAACGCATTTGCTTTAAACTTTATACCCAATTGGTATCTGATGTTTTTCCAGTTATATAAACATTTCCAACGACAAGCGTGTTATAATGTTGACAAAAGTATTCACAAACGCAGTTGTCAGTAAACGCTCAAAGCTCATGAGCTTACAATTTAAAATCATTTTTATCTCATGTCTTTCCAAAGTATGCTGCACAATTGTTTTTCGATATTAGTCTCACACAAAGTTTTCAGGAACGCAGTTTCCATTCAGAAACGTGACTGTAGCTGCAATCTTAGCGCTATTATATATTTTTTTAGTATTGAAATAAAAGGCAATAGTATCTCTGTCTCTTAAAACAAACCTGACTGTCACTCGTCGAAGTGCACTTTATTAGATTTTCAAGAATAATACACGAATATTCTAATTAAAGCTTCTATCGTTAATTTATTCCAGTATTAAAAATATGTCCCGCAATACACATCATATGATATCCATAAATGAAGGAAGTATTCCGTTAATTCGACGCATGGATGCTGAATTCCACGATGCGACTTATAAATCACATTCACTCTTCTGATCACAAATGTCGTCGTTTCAACCCAGTGTATCTCCAAGAAAGTTTTGTTTCAACGAATGCGTGAGACATCGACTTATTTGCATCAATATGTATTGGCTAATACTTTGTAGACGCTTAAAATGTTCGACTACTGTCATGCATCTGAATATTGGATTATGTCAACAACAGGTGACGCTTTACTCTGTTTCTACAGATAATGTCATTATTTCGAATGCAACCATTTTTCTACAAAAACACTCTTTTCTGTCTTCGACAACACTTGGCATGAATTGTATACACATTAAAGATTTTTGGATTTTAAGTATAATATATATACAGAAGACAAATCCCATGTGTAATATGTATAGAACAAACATAAAATTTCAAAGCAAAATTGATACATATGTAAAAAAAGAGAGCAAAATAATCAAAACTAATGAAGTAAAGAAATACGTTCATTGTAAGTTTACGAGGGTATTATTTGAATCGGTATATATGTAATTTAGTCTACCATTCACTGTTATATAAATAATCATAACACTTACAAAAGAAGGCATTGTTTATAAAAGAATAAATCGCCCCATTGGTGCAGAAAGGTACCATGTGACATTTAATTTTAATTTTCAATGGGGCGAAATGCTAGTATTAGTAAAAAAAACACGCTGAAACATACGCGTTCAGCTAAAAAATAAACTAAACCGAAAAACACCAGTATTCACGTTTTCTCAAGAGGCACCAGTTACTGATTACAGAAAACAGTTGATACAAACTGTCCGCCTAAATTGGAATTTCGCTATGAAGAAACTTTCTTTAAACAAAGAATACAATAATAGAGGAAAGTGTCGTCCCTGATTAGCTGGCGCGGAATTTATAGTTTACCCTTGCTAATACAATCTGACCTTTCTTGTTTCGTAGTCACCAGAAATATTTTTTTTCAATACAAATTGCTTTGCTTTTTTTCTAGCTCGTTTTTGTATTGTGTCGGTCTATTCCTGTAAGAACGGCTTTGAGCCAAAGAGTATTATAATTTGCCGTAGAGAAACTTGTTCCTTGTTCCTTTTGCTGACACCTTTTAAATGATTGAATCGAACTCGGTATTTTTAATAAAGATGGTTTAACATTTAATTTCGTGTGTGCAACGACAATTTATAAAAGCTCTTACACAGTTTACTTTGTATTGTTTATTAAACTGTTATAAAACGCAAAGAGTTGATGTCCTTTAAAAAATGCTGATTGCAAAAGATGTCATGTTTAACATTATGAAATACTTAAAATAGACCAAGATAACATGGTCATATAATTACGGAATACCGTTAGGGCCATCGTGGTTACACATTAAAATCCAGAGGGCGACAATGCGAGAGTGCGATAATACGATGACGACAGTGCGACAATACGATGGCGACAGTGCGATAGTACGATGGCTACAATGCGATAATACGATGACGACAATGCGAGAGTGCGAGAATACAATGACGACAGTACGACAACGCGATAGTAAGATGGCGACAATGCGATAGTACGATGGCGACAATGCGATAGTCATATCGTACTGTCGCCATCGTATTGTCGCACTGTCGTCATCGTAGTATCGCATTGCCGCCATCGTACTATCGCACTGCCGCCATCGTATTGTCGCACTGTCTTCATCGTATTATCGCACTATCGCATTGTCGCATTGTCACCATCGTACTATCGCAATGTCGCCATCATATTGTCGCACTGTCGTCATCGTTTTATCGCACTATCGCATTGTCGCATTGTCGCATTCGTACTATCGCATTGTCGCCATCGTATTGTCGCACTGTCGTCATCGTATTGTCGCACTGTCGTCATCGTATTCTCGTACTCTCGCATTGTCGCAATCGTACTATTGCACTGTCGCCATCGTATTGTCGTACTGTCGCCATCGTCTTGTCGCACTGTCGTCATCGTATTCTCGCACTCTCGCATTGTCGTCATCGTATTATCGCATTGTCGCCATCGTACTATCACAATGTCGCCATCGTATTGTCGCACTGTCGTCATCGTATTCTCGCACTCTCGCATTGTTGCCCTCTGGATTTTAATGTGTAACCACGATGGCACTAACGGTATTCCGTGTATAATAATAAACAAAATCAAATTAAACCGATATCTAAAACATTCAAATTCCCTGGATCCTACAATTTAAGTAAAACCACATCCTATCCTGTCGTCCAAAAAGGTGGTGAGCATATGCAAAAGCAGTAACAATGTGTCGGCGGTATATGCACATTTTGCATTTCGGACATTTAACCATGCTCACTAGTTATATTAACGGCCTATGCATTTCGGGGTCATCGAATCGACCAGGCAATGTTCGATAACGAGTCAGCATTTTCTTGGATCGGGCTGTGGTTTCACGGTTATAGTCATTTAATACGTTCGGTCGATTTCGAATTACACCAGGTGAGAACACGCCTATGTAAAATAAATAGTTGTTCGTTCCCAGTAACCCGACTGACTCTAATAGTTGGTTCTGACCCTATACGTTTTTTGTTGTTATTTCATATTAAAGTTTCGATCCTTTTTCCTTTGTTCGGTCAAAATAAATTATAATCGCATAATTTCAATTTTACCAAATCAAGAAAGATACTTTGCAAAGATATGTTTAAGAAAAATGTCATTTAACAACATTTTTATAACGGAAAATAATAAGAAATATAGTAAACCACGTTTAAGGAAAAAGGACAGATTGGCGACCTTATGTTCTATTTTTTTGGCAGATGTTAGTAAAAACATGTGTTATGCCTTTATAATTATGGCTGTATCTGGCTGTTGTGCACGCAGATTAGGTCACCATTTTGTCGGACGTAGGCCGATCGACTCCCCTTCATTTAGTTCGTCCTTCAAACAAATTCCATGACACAAATATACCTGCGCGTCCTCCTTCAGCTTCGTTAATATATCTTGTGCATGGGCGCCGCCCGGTTATCGACCCATCACTGACCAATGCTTATAAAGAGCAATACGAAGTTTGAGCACTTGGCGATAACCAGGCAGTGCCCATACAAAAGATATACATCGGCCGATTCTCAAACTTCTTATATCTCTTTATAGAGTATAAAGTTTCGTTAAAATATGTAACATTGTTCTAGATTTTATTACCATAGTTATTATTTTTTTAATTATTATGCAGATTCAGTAATGAAACTTCATACGTTGATTCATTATAACGTGATTTGGTGAGGTGGTGGTGTAAAGTTCAAGGTGAATTTACGGAATTAGCAAAATCCTTAATTACATAACAGCAACAATAACTTATGTTTATTGGCGCCAAACAGTTTGTTTAAAAAAGTCAGAAAGTCTGACAAGCACAAATGGTCGAGCACGCTGTCCTCCTAACACTCTTATGTTTAATATGTAATGAGATAGATACTAACACACGTCGACACCACACATATACTGCATTGTACATTGACACCACGTTCTTTTTTATTTAAAAATGAACGTCGGTGTTAAGACGTATTGTCGTTTTGTTTTTAATACAATATACTAAATTACACAGTATCACAACATGTAAATCAATAACCATAGGTTTCTAGCATTTGTATTTTGCTGTTTGAGGTAAAATCTTAGAATATTAGAATATGTGTCTGTTTCTTAAGTTGAATTTGAATTTCGAAATGCAATTAAAAAACTAAATTTACTCCAATTTGTCTGCATTTCCCACTTCATGATTTTAGTTAAAATTATGGTCTTAAAATACAAGACTATTGATGAAAGCAATCGAACAACTAGTATGTTTTATTTAACGGATTAATTATTTTCAAATACTACATAAGACCTAATTACACATGAATATGAAAAATGATGTTATGCATTTAAAAATTAATGTCTGCATTCTTTCTCTCTTTTATTCGGCGGCGGCGTGCTCTTTCGCTTGCATAAATCATGAATTATACCTCTTAAGACTATAACATCCATCAATATGGAACTTAATATTCAGATAAGTGTCATGGCAATTGAATTGAAATAAATGCACAATTACCGTTAAAACGTACTTCAAACTTGCGTAGTTTTTCCACTTTTCTATTTTCATACATTTTTGTGATTTGTTTATTTTGCAGACACTTTTTGTCCGGAGCATTACTCAATGACTATAACAGCTTTCAATATGAGCACAATGTAGAAGTGCCGCTCGCAAACAGCGTTTTCCAATCTCACATATTCATAGGCTATACTACGATTGCAAATTGTAATAACTGAATGCATTGTTCAAGTGTGCAGTCATATTAATAATCTTATTATTGCAATATCTTTATATTTTCAAAAAAATGCATACAGCCATTGTCGTTGTATATGTCACGTACACAGTTTATTCAATGAGGACACTCACATGCCATGTGGGACAATTATAATGTTATCTTTTTAGCTGAACTCTTTTTTTAGGCAGCCGTATCTTTATAATTTGAACAAAACGCCTGTCAGCTATATCTACAATGTGATCTTAAGGCCATAACAATCTATTACTCTAGCACTAATTGAGCAATTTTCATGAATAGTTACAAATACATGTTAATGGCCATAATATATCGTAAAATCGGAAAACAAAAATTATCATGAAAAATGAGTTTTTTGAATACTTCATACTAGTCCAGAGGCTGTGTAGCTAGAATAAAATTACTAAATAATCACAATAGCGCTATTACAATCTAAATACGTGCAAGTATTTTGAATTGCAGAAATTTTACTTTTCCTGTAAAGAAGCGATAAATGTTCCGCTAAGGATTATATTATGAACAGTATCAAGAGAAAAAAATGTATTACAAGGAGTAAATACTGTGCAATTTAGTATTTTGTATTTCAAACATTATACAATACGACTAAACACCGATATTCATTTTTAAAGGAAAAATAACTTAATATAAATACATTAATAATAAAGTATATTTGTGGTGTCGACGAGTGTAAGTTTCTATCTCATTACATATTAAAACAATAGTGGTCGGAGGAAAGCATGCTTGTCATACTTTCTGGCTTTTTTAAACAAACTGTTTATAAAGTGGGCGCCAATCACATAAGCTATTGTTGCTATCAAATAACTTCGGATTTTGAAAATCCCGTCAAGCCTCATTTACATTGATCCCACAATCCTTCCTTCATGAACTCTC
This sequence comes from Dreissena rostriformis, assembly GCA_007657795.1. Classification (NCBI taxonomy): domain Eukaryota; kingdom Metazoa; phylum Mollusca; class Bivalvia; order Myida; family Dreissenidae; genus Dreissena; species Dreissena rostriformis. Next base: position 25,201 of record VMBQ01004537.1, read on the forward strand.
GATATAAGGAATCAAAGTATGGAATTTGATTACCGGTTCTGAATAATAATTCAGATAAAATCGAACTTTTTTTATACACATCTTTACTGATAAAAAATTCCAGACGTGCTTACAACTTCTCAAACATACCTTGTTTAGTCTTAAATCAAATACTTTAATATTGTATCTCTTTCAATTGAATGCACGTCAGAAGGCAATATTGTTTTAAATAAAATACATGCACTTCTAGAGTTTGAAGACCCAAAGCTAAAATAGCATTCACCGTCCAATTGTGAGTAAACAAACATTTTTCGTTGAAGAAGCAAAATGACAGACAGTATTGTAAACAGTATATATCAGCATTTATTTTATAGTTGATAACATCATCTCCTTTGGAAATGACATTAGGGCCTTGCAAATTGTAGGAAACATGTTTTACATTGTCCATGATAAAGAGAAGGATTATTTTTTCATTTCGCATTTTTAATTTACATACAAAAAATAGGTCCGCGCTTACTACAACTATTCGGTTCTATTACGCTGCTACGCATATGTACATTAAATAACACGCAATATTTTTTTGTCTTTGTCCAAACGAAAACAGCAGAAAGCATATATTTTGAAAAACTACGAAAATGATAAATATTCTTTTCAAAGCACATAAGCTTATTACAAAATACGGAAATAAAACACCAATTTAAACAGAACAGCAACATGTACATCAGTTGTTATTGAATAAATAGACAGACCATCCAGTGATACTTTATTCATGTGTATTGCAACCTAATGTCATAGAATGGGCATAGTGACGACCATTATCGGCAGATATTGATAACACTGTAGCATTAAAACACTACACTTGGTCATTCAGCTGACATACATGAATGCCGATTAAAAATGTTATTGTACAACAACAAACACAATTGATATCTCATCACAAAAAAGAGGCATTCTCTATGCTAACGTTTTAAATATGATGTGTATGATCGTCTCGTTCAACATACGTGACACTCGTTACCATATTTCTTATAATTCATTTTTGCATGCAGTTTCATAATGCATGCATTTCATTCAAGGTGAAGCTTTGTAGAAGTGCGCATAAAGCATAGTCCAATCTCACGTATTCATGAAAAATATTATGATTGCACATTTTAATAACTTAATGTATTTTTCAATTTTGCAGTCATCTTAATAATCTTATTATTGAAATAACTGTATTTTCTCAACATTTTTCATACAACCATTACCATTGCATATGTAACGTACTGAGTTTATCCCCTGTGTACATTCGCATCATACAATGTTGGACAATTATAATATTATCTTTATAGCTGACATATTGTTTTATATTTCGTATTTAGGCAGACTTATCTTTATAATTGGAATGAATACGTCTTTTAGCTATTTGTATAATATGATATAATGGTCATTACAATATATTACTCTAGAACTAATTGAGCAATTTTCATGAACATTTACAAATAAATGTTAATGATCACACTAAATCGTAGAATAGGGAGTTTAAACAAGAATAACAGTGTAAAAATGAGTTGCTTACTACTTCATACTAGTCCAGAGCTGTCTACCTAGAATATAATTAATACATAATTGCTATAGCGGTATATCTTAATACGTCGCGTATTTTGGATTGCAGGAATTCAACTTTTGAACGGTATCAAGAGAAAAAGTATTTTTATGTACAAGGTGTGTATAATCTTGATGTAAAAACACGAGATTACTAGTAGCTCAGATTTTAAATGACATGCAAAGGACAATTCATCTCACACATACATCAAAGATTGTTAACAAAACCAAACGATGGTACACATTACCAATTTTAATAGTTCAGGGGGTTATTGCATTTATTATGAAATACATTAAAATATATTATTGTAAGAAATTTGATTGCATTTTACCATCATTAGCAATGGGACGGAGTATATTATTATCGAGAAGAAATTCTTTTGGAACATGCTTCACATGCTCTAATGTTAAACTAAAAGAATCGGTAACTACATGATGCGATTAACAACTTACACAATCAATAAACATCGTATCTTGTAATATTTATCTATATAGCTTGATAATGAATGATCGTCCTTTAGTTGCAAAGGCGCTCCGTTATATATACTAAGTCTGGCATTCTTATACACACAAGTGTAGTATATCCTTCAAATGTGTTATAATTACGAGCTGAAAGTATAACACAAGTGTGATTCATTGCTATAATTATGTGGTATGTACTTTTCCATTTTAATCGTTTCAGACATATCCATTCTCTAGCAACGAAGATTTGCAAAGCAACTTTGAAAATCATATGCGCTGGGACGTACACAAGAAAACGACATTAAACAAAGTGTTACGTCATATCAAAGAAAGAAAGAGTAACGTTAACGACGCGAGATCAACGTTGCGTTTACCTATTATACGGTGAAGGATCAGAATTAAATTATGATTTTTTTTTTGCATTTAAATTTTTGTTTGCAATATAATATTAAAAAATACATTTTTTCAATTGATTCGGATACAAAATATAGGTGTTGGGATTGTAAAAGGGTTGATCACATTATAGGCTTCCATTTCCTGGGTACGTGCAGATAACGTTCTTTGCTTTTTAAGCCTCGCTACATTATACTTTTTTAAACAGGTTTTATTTCAATACTGCATATACATACATATAAAGTATGACATATAGAACAATAATATAATGCAATCAGAGATAAAAATTGGTACGTAAGCTACATAAATAAAGTTAGCTAAATACCAAAAGTAAATTTCAAGTCTGAGAAGGAAAAAAACAAGAATGAAAATTACAAAAACAAATTTTGACAGTTACAAAAGAAAAATAATAAGAATACATTTCCAGTATGTATACAAATAACAAGTATGTATTAATTGCAATAACAGATGAGAAAGGCATAGAAGTCTAACATTAAACTAAATTGTTAATAAGTCGAGCGATTGCTTGGCACATTAAACTCTGAATCCATCATTTCTGTGTGAAATCTGTGTCTTGGTACTACGACGACATAAACACAAGGGATACATTTGTTTATAGCGAATATTTTTTATGTAAAATGCTACGATTGAATATAACTGCTCTTGTTTTATAAGTATACTGAGTTTGTGTGGCACTAAATGCACACAGTTTGTATAATGCAGCTGTATTCAGCGAGGAAAGGAACACATACTTTTGTATTTCATAATGTGCAAGATATAGGTACATTTTATTGTAAAAACATGATAGCAGTGACCTTGTAACAAACAAGTTAATTGTGATTCAATGCTTATTTTGTCTCTTTTCTTAATCGTTATTGTTTTCTGTTTACATATATTATACTATACACGATACCAAAAGTCATGGTAAAAATATGCTATACACAAATAAATAAATAAAATCTCACAATAAATACAATGTCAAATATTAGTAGTTCTTCAAATAAACCAGCACATTGTCTCTTTTTCAAATTTATCATTTATCATTTAGAAATTGCAGACTAACGTAAGCATGCAATAACTTTATATTTATTTATCTGATAGAATTATTGAAATAAAACTTTACACATGTGTTTTAGGGTCAGCCTTTCAGGACAAATATGTCCTCTACCCTTTTGGAAGTCAGGTCAAGGTTTGGGTACATTCAGTTTGAGTGCAAACAATCTTTTTAATTAACGCATGTGTTCAATATGAACGTCACACATGTCTTCGCACTCATCATGCGTGACCACTGACCACAGTTCTTATCTCTGAACTACAATTTAGGATGTGTATGCTCTTTTTAGTTCTTCAAATGGCCAGGTAAAGGTTGGAGTAAAAAATGAAAACGATATATTTTCAATTTAAACTTCAAGCATGTCTTCTTGATCATTATTTGAGGCTATTTACTAAGAACAGTAAATATGGCCTGTTATTTAGCCGAATAATGTTCTTTTTGTATTGAGACGAGTAAGGAAAGTAAATATGTCTGTAACTACAAAGATAGTCACTCAAAACATCCCATCTCCGGATAATTATATGGGGTCACTTACCAAGTCCAAAGTTACATTGACTGGCAACTTTACATACTTAAGGCACTATTTTTACTAAGAACTTTTTGGTTTATATTGCGAACATCAACTCCTATCTTAAGAAATCTACGTATCTCTTTGTGGTCATTATATATGTACGCTGACCAAGGGCCATAACTCTTACATGCAGTTAAGCAGAATAATGCCCCTTTAGTTTGCATTGACGAACCTTGATGAAAAATGGGATATTGCAATTTGGACCAGATTGTTAAAGGTTAAGGGCACTGTTTCTAACAATTGATAACACAAGTTTCCGCTTAGTGAATTAAGCTTTGATTGATGTATTGTTCTGAAATGTAGTGTGCATTCTACATGAAGACCTAGCGTGGTTGCATTTGCGGTTAGTCGCGTCAATGTCACTTTAACTATTGATTGATTGATTTATTTCAATATACGATGTCAGTATACATTGCAATGTAAATATAACACACACATGTACTTAATTAAGAAAGAAACATGCATGCATTAACACATACATAAGTAAAGCCATGACAATCACCAATATATATCAAGAATGACACAAAAAAGCGTTTCAAAAACACTTATTTTCATTGTGGTCCTTGAGATATAGTGTTGTGTGACATAGGAAGACAAAATAAGATAGAAGTATATAGCACAGATTTGAGAACCATCAACAAGTCACCTTTAAGAAAGGCAACTGTAAACAACACAAAACTTATATGTTACACCTAAATAGGAATTATTCAGTTTTAAAATATTAAAACTAAGTACCAATAACTATTCTAAAAAAATGCTAAGAACGACATGTATTTAGTTTTTAAAGCTTGTAAAAAATAAGTGACAACAATCAATTAACAGTCAATCTGAGCAATTTACAGACAAACAAATATTTAAAACAAGAAATAAGAAAAAAAATGGTAAAGAATCAAGTAGACTAATAAAATGTTCCTGAGCACTTAACTTGAAGTTATTACAATTTTACAGAGTCTCTAATATTCTGTGGCACGTTATTCCACAAAGTGCATCCCATGTAGGCAAATGACCTTTCACCAAACCCTTTTACCTTAGGGACGGAGTAACGGCTACACTCAATAAAGTAGAAGGGATTCTCGTCACATTTAACAGGGTCTTTACATTTAAGTTTTGTGTTTATGAACAGAGCTAGCTAAAGTAAAATGTTCCTTCATATAAGATGGAGCAGAATTATTATTGATATTAAAGACATGAAAAATGGTCTTCAGATCAACTCTACTAGCCACTGGTAACCAATTCAACAGGGCAAATTGCTCTTCACCAACATAGGCTCTGGCATCTTGCTTTAACACTTATCGAATCAGTTTGTTCTGTGTGACCTGTAACTTGTTCTTGATAGCTTGAGTGAAAGAATGAAGCCATACAGCTGAAGCATACTCAAAATGACATTAGGCAATGGCCGTGGATAGCAACTTCTTTGTATGGAAGGTGAGGAATTCTCTCTTTCTGTAGAGAAACTTAATTCTAGAATTGGCCTTTTTGATACTAAAAAATGGAACACAAAATGGTTCCCGCTCCATAAGTTGATTTTAATGGCGGTATTTTGGTGTAATTGTGTTTGTGGGTAGCCTATTTACAGACGTGGCGTTGGATTGCATTCGGGGCTTGTTGGAGTCATTTGTTTCATGTTAAACTGACCGGTATAAAAACGCGTATAACATAAAACTAAGTTTTACACAAAGGCATTAATTTTGTAGAAAGAACCTCATGACAGAATGTCTTTTCTTACGCATTACAATAATAGCACATAATTGCATTTAAACAGCAGTGGCGACAACAAAGCACAATTACGACCACGTGTAAAAATCAAGTTATAATAACAGCAACAATAATAATTACAACACCAATACAATAATATGTATATTGAAATGCAAACTATATGCAAACTGTCTGTAATTGTGTATGTTTGCAATTTTACACAATTTAGAGCTAAAAAAGCTTGGACATACAATGTATTACAAAATAATTCCTTTGTTAAATAAAACGAAAAAAATCATATAAGCGGTAAGTGTTGTCCAGATTACCCTATGCGGACTGCACAAACTAATCTGGGACGACACTTCACGCACATGCATTTAACCCCCTATTCACAGAGCGAGGCTCATATATGTTTAAATCATCGCTTTCTGTGTTTTAAAGGCACAGTCAATGAAATCTTATCCAATGTATCATAATTTGGCAATAATTCTACATGTGTTGTGTGTCAAATTGTTTGGTATTTGGTTCTTTACCACGAGTTACGGACGACATAATGTAGCTTCTGTCCTGCTTATGCAGCTGAAAGTTCACTTTGTTAATTTTGCTACATCCCATGCTCCGATACATTTTTGCTCCTGTTGGTGCAGCTGAAGTTTCACTGTGTCTATGTTTCTACCGATAATTTAATTTAAAAAACAACCAGTTTTTCCTACACAAATTGCTTCTTTCGTACTCATCAGAAATAAAACAAATTCAATTAAGTTTGCTCTGTTTTCTTTTCTAGTTACTTTTTGTATTTTGTCGTTCAATTTCTGTAAAAACGGCACTCAAACAAAACGTAATATAATGTTGTGATCGAATGCAACTTATATACAGATTTAAGAGTTAAATATGTACCTTCATAAACAGAAACCGACCAAATATGCAAAAATTTATAGAATTGATGTCTTCCGATAATGAATCTGTATTAAGAAAACTGAGTGCTTTTGTCCATGCCGCTTTTTTAGTTAGATCTGCGAAAATGTATGTGCCCTTTTGATGTATTTTTTTTTGCCCATAAACTAGTTGAAATATGTAAATTGCTGCTGTTCCTGACTTTGTATCTGAATTTATAATGAGTGTTTTTGTGAGTTCTTGTTTACGCCTCATTAGTTTTGTTTGTCGAGTCAATGTTTGTTACAAATAACGCACTATGTACTGATTAGTATGAGAACTCCTCTTAAATTAAACGTTTTTCATGTTTGTCGTCTATCTATGTATGCTGCCGACTATGTGCCTTGGCTGTATACTCAGTATTTTGCGTGAGTTCTTGTTTTACTCTCTTTAGGTTTTGTTATATAGAGTACTTGAACGATATCATTAATGCAATATGTATTGATAAGTATGAGTACTCCTCTAAAACATTATTATAACGGTTAATATGTATTTCTTGCTGTAAAATATTTATTGACACTACTTATGTAATTATTATAATTTCATGTGCTTGAATTAATTATGTACATATGTTTATTACTGTAAATATTATATTGTTTGTAGTAAAAATGTGTCCACATGGGCCGTTGGCCTTCTGGAAATGATGTAAATAAAATCTTGAATCTTGAATCTATAATTTGCCTTAGAGAAACGTGTTCCTAGTTCCATTTACTGACAACTTTACAATGAATGAATAAAAATCGTTATTTTTAATAAAGGTGGTTTAACATCTCATACCGTGTGAAAACAAATTAAAAAGCTCTCACACAACCTAGTTTAAATTTGATTTTATAATGTCATAAAACGCAAGAGAGTTGATGTCCTTAAAAGAAAAATGATGAGTGCCAAGATGGCTTATGAAATGTTTAACATAGTAAAATACTTAAAATACAAGAATATAACATGATTATATAATAATAAACGATAAGGAAACTGATTTTTTCTTTCATAATGTGCAATATTTATTTACACATTATTTAAAAAACATGATAGAATTGACATTTTTACATGTACAAACAATTACATTTTAATTCAATGCTTATTTTCTCTCGATTCTTATTTTTAATTGTTAGTTTAATATATAGTAGACTATACACAAGACTATAGACTATACAAAGGCCATGCTACAAATGTGCTATATAAACATAAATAAATGAAATATTACAATAAATAAAATGTTAAATATTAGTCATTCTTCAAATGAGCCGACACATTTCTCTTACTCAAATTTATCATTTCGAAATTGAAGGTTAACGTAAGCGTGCAATAACTCTATATCTTTACATTCAATATAAATGTTGAAATAAACTTAACATATAAGTTTTAGGGTCTTTATAAACACTAATCGACTAAAACATATAATTGTTTGTATGGTGCTGAAATGTATTGTGTATCTTACACGAAGACTTTTCGTTGGCTTGCATTTAAGGTCAGTATGGTCAATGTCACTGTTACTTAGAATGGAATAAAAACTAGTTTCCACAAAGAAAGTTGAGTTGGATTGAGGTATAAGGGTGTAATTTTGTTTATGGTAGCCTATATGAAGCCTTGGTGAGGGATTGCATTCGGAAAAATAGTTATTTGTTTGATATTATACTGACCGGTATACGAATGCGCATAACATAAAAGTAAGTTTCACACAAAGGCGTTAATTTTGTTGAAGCAAACAACAACAACATGTAAGAAGATGATTTTTGTCAAACGCATTAAAAAAACAAAACAATGGAAACAACAATGCATAACTACTACCAAGTGCACAAATCAAGTTATAATACTTAAACCAATAATACTAACAACAGCAGCAATACAAATAATGCAAATATTAACAATAAGTAAATATTCATAAGAGTAATAAATACCACCATCATCAAAATTATTAAAATGATAATAAACCCAAGTCAAATCTGAAACATGTACATCAAGCAAAAAATGAAAACAATGTATATTAAAATGCAAACTATATGTAAACTGTAATTTTTTATGTTTTCAACTTTCCACAATATAAAGCTAATAAAGCTTGAACATAAAATGTATGACCAAATAACCTTTCATAAAATAAGATTTATTATTTTATTTTTATTAATGACCAGTCTCTGATTTATAATCCCTTTCAGTACATATGTGTCTGTAAAAACAACACCCGAAGAAAGAATAAAAATATGCCAGTGTATATAAAAAAATATTCGAATAAAAACAAATGGCGAACACGAAAATTGTGATTGCTACTGCATTTCTAGTTTTTTTACAATAGATTCATAATTTGATGTAGCAAACGTTTAGATATTTGAATGCATTCTTTAATATATAATTTTTGAAGGAATTCCTGATTTACCTAAAGCGGCCCATTAAAAAGCCATTACATGTACCATATCGCCGAAATCCTAATGCCCCTTAAAGCCTTAAATCTAAAGGATTTACTCAACACAGTATACAATATTGGATTTGCAAAGTTGTTAAAAAAATAGGCACGCGTTATTAGAAATATCGCCGTTCTAATTGCTTTGACATGCGTGTTTTTGAAATATATAGTAAGTATAACACAACATACAAGAGTTGGAATATTTGACAAAAAAAAACACAACGGCTACAGCTGCCATGATTTTAGTTGTCAACGCTGAATTCTTGGCCTGCTGTGATAATGATGCGATTGGATTAATTTCACGAAGCATCCGTATTCTAAGAGCGATCTTTGTATACATGGTGAATACGATCACGCTACATGACAATGCATTTATCAGGTAAAATAGGTACAAGATGGTCTGTAATGTGGCAGTCGAGGGGTCATAATAGCAGTATCCATGCGGATCATTTTTATGTGTTACAAACGCCGTTGAGGATACAAAGAAGAATAAAATTACACAGAATCCCAAAATCTTAGCCATCTTAGGTGTGAGCCGTTCTGTGTCAATGGTGCTCTTGTGGTACCTGATCACAGCCGTGGTCGCTATCAGAAAGCTTGAAGATTGAGCGCACGCGGTGAGAATCATGTAGTGAAAAGAACAAAATGCAGAGCATATGATGTGTATCCAAGCGCCGAGATTCGTCAAAACAAACGACGGCACACAAACTCCCAAAGAGCAAAGGTCACATATGGCGAGGTAAAACACCATCCAGTCTGTGCTGGAGCGAGTTCGAAGGCGCCTATGGACTTCAAGGACAAGGGCGTTCCCGTGTACGCATAAGAGAAAGGAAATGATCAAAAACGCTGTAAGAAGGTGACGATATGCCAATGGGGTTGTTACTACTAGCGGCATTACAGAATATATGTCGTTTGAGGAGTTCAGTTTGGTTTCTCCTTCGGTTGATGAGATGTTCATGACTGCTATAGACAGTGTTATCAGTTACATAAACTTGGGAATGGAATAATGACCATTTAATAATGTTTGAAATATCTTTATCTTTTACAACAAATCATTGTGCTGATCTTCAATGGAATTATAAATCCGAAAATATATATACAAACGCATCTGCTTTAAACTTTATACCCAATTGGTATCTGATGTTCTTCCAGTTAAATAAACATTTCCAACGACAAGCGTGTTATAATGTTTACACAAGTATTCATAAACGCAGTTGTCAATAAACGCTCAAAGCTAATGAGCTTACAATTTAAAATCATTTTTATCTCATGTCTTTCCAAAGTATGCTGCACAATTGTTTTTCGATATAAGTCTCACACAAAGTTTTCAGAAACGCAGTTTCCATTCAGAGACGTTACTGTAGCTGCAATCTTAGCGCTATTAAATTTTCTTTTAAGTATTGAAATAAAAGGCAATAGTATCTCTGTCTCTTTAAACAAACCTGGCTGTCACTCTTCGATATGCACTTTATCAGAATTTCAAGAATAATACACGAATATTCTAATTAAAGCTTCTATCGTTAATTTATTCCAATATTAAAAATATGTCCCGCTATACACATCATATGATATCCATAAATGAAGGAAGTATGCCGTTAATTCGACGCATGATTGCTGAATTCCACGATGCGACTTATAAATCACATTCACTCTTCTGATCACAAATGTCGTCGTTTCAACCCAGTGTATCTCCAAGAAAGTTTCGTTTCAACGAATGCGTGAGACATCGACTTAGTCGCACCAATATGTATTGGCTAATTCTTTGTAGACGCTTAAAATGTTTTACTACTGTCATGAATCTGAATATTGGATTATGCTAACAACAGTAACTATTATTAGATATGGTCCGTACCATAGAATAATATATGTTAATATCATCGATTATTTTGTTTTAACGGCACAGTACATGAATTCTTATTCAATTTATCGTTATCAATTGTACAAAAAAAGCTCTTTTCTGTCTTTGACAACGCTTGGCATGAGTTGTATACAAATTATTGATTTTTAGATGCTAATAGTAAAAAATATAGAAGACAAGGGCCAATGTGTTAAATGTAAAGAACAAACATTTTGAAAGAAAAATTCAAACATTTGTAAAATAAATCTTCAAAATAATCAAAACCAATGCTGTAAAGTAATAAGTTCATTAAAAGTAAACGACGGTTTTATTTAAATCGATATATATATATAGTATAGTCTACCGTTCACTGTTATAAAACTAATCCTAACACTTACTAAAGAAGGGGTAGTTTAAAATAGAACAGATAGCCCCATATGTGCAAAAAGGTACCATGTGACATTTAGTGTAGATGTCACATGTTACCTTTTTAAATCAATTAGGGGGTAATGCGAGTATGAGTATAACATAAACCACGCTGAAGCATACGCGTTCAACTAAAAAATACACTTAACCGATAAACACCAGTATACCCGTTTTCTCAAGAAGCACAAGTTACTGATTACAGAAAACAGTCGATACAAACTGTCCGCCTAAGCTGAAATTTGGCTATGGAGAAACTTTCTTTAAACGAAGAATATAATAAAAGTGGAAATGGTCGTCCCCGATTAGGTATTGGTATTTCAGGGTAACTTTTCGATCCATGTTTAAACGTTTTCAACGCAGCGGATGTCGCCGTTGTGTCGGGCGGAGGCCGATTGACTCTCATTATGGTATGTGTTCTCCGAGCAAATTGTGTGACATAAATATACCTGCGGGTCCACCTTCGGATTCGTAAATATATAATTTGCATCGGCGCTGCGCGGTTAACTGAATTGGTAAAATCCGAACTTACATGATAGCAAAATAACTTATGTTCAGTTGCGCCTACAAAGAGTTTGTTTAAAAAAAAGTCAGAAAGTCTGACAAGCACAAACAGTCGAGAACGCTGTCCTTCGATCACTCTTGATTTAATATGGAATTTAATATGTCTACTTTTTTATGCAAATGATTGTCTTTCATAACTCAAATCTGTGATATTCATCCCATGCCTCTCTATGTCAATACCATCAATATCCAAGGACCACAATGGAAATAAGAGATTAAGTTCTCTTTTTTTGTGTAATCCTTAGTGTAATGTTAATGACATGGTTTCATTTCTCATACATGTTTATTGTTTTACTATTTTATCATGTATGTAGATATGTTTTATCATGTTGTGTAATTATACTGAAATAAATCTATCTATCTATCTATGGAATGACATAGATACTAACATACGTTGACACCACAAATATACTTTATTATACATGTATACCACGTTCTTTATAATTTAAAAATGACCATCGGTGTTTAGTTTTCTCGTGTATGGTTTAAATACAAAATACTAAATTGATAAATATCTGAACATGTAAATCAATAAACATAAGTTTCCAATATTGGTATTTTGCAGTTGAAAATATAAGAATATAAGAATATGTTACTGTTTATAATATGTTACTGTTTATAAAGTTGTATTTGTATTTGAAATGCAAATACAAATCTTAATATTCTCCGATTTTCTGCATTTATCACTTCCTTATTTTAGTTTAAATTATGGTCGTACAGTACAATGGTATTTATGGAAAGTTGTACTTTTTTTTTTAAAACAATCAAACAACTAGTTGTTTTATTAAACGTATTCTTTATGATCTAATACTACATAAGACTTGAAGTACATATGAAGATGATATTTGATTAAAAAAAATATGCATATCTGCATTAACTCCTTCTATCTTTCTCCCTCTTGAATAACTATATTTTTTATTAATTGTCGCTAAGGCATATTATGAGGCTATGTGTGTTTATGGACAAATGCATTAATATTCGTACCATGTTTATATTTTGGAATAAAATATTACCGCATTGCAAAAATAAACGAAGAAAATACAAGCCACACACATATTGTTTGACCTTTTTTCGGCGGCAGCGAAACCTCTTAAAACGATTACTTCTAGCAGTATTACACTTCATATTGAGTTACTTGTCAGGAAACTTTCGTCGTAGGGAAATACACGTCACAATTTTCGTTAAAATGTGCCTCAAATTTGCGATGTTTTTGACAACTTGTATATTTTCATACAATTACAAAAAGCGTCATTTGTGTATTTTTCCCACTTGTACGTTTTTATCCGGAGCATACTCAATGACTATAACAGTTATCAATATTATTCAACTATGTATGCAGATGACATTGACGGGAAGTGAAGTAAAAATCAACTTTTTCTATGTTTTCATACTTGTGTATTTATGGGTTCTTTTCTCCATTTTTCTACTTTCTTAATATTTTTGTCAGAAGCATAAGTTTCAAGATATCGACTTGAAAGTTCACTGATCTCACTGAGAATACGTGCGGTGGGCAAACTGCTTCTTTGCGATGATGAGAACGAGTAAACAAGGCACCCTTTGCATGCTACTAGGGCGATGGTGTAAACGAGTTAAAACCGTACAGTTCCATGCTTCTTGTGCGAAAAAGTTAACAAATAAACAACGCCCAGTTCAATGCTACTACTGCGATGGTGTTAATTAGTAAACCACATATAGTTCCATGCTACTAGTGCGATAATGTTAACGAGTGAACAACGTGCAGTTTGATGCTACTGTTGTGATGGTGTTTCTTAGTAAACCACATATAGTTTCATGCTTCTATTATTTTATTATAACATTATGTATCTGTTTATTGTAGGATGTTTATTTAATAAACTATATTTATCTACATCCGAACAATCTTCACATGTTTCAATATGTTGTTAAATTGCGATTGAGAACCAATGAAGCCCTTAAAATCTGCACGTATTCTAAAACGGTCTCTATGCTATATTTAAAAGATATTATTTAACTTATGCTTTTTGAGGGCTTTATTTCATTAAATGCGATGTGAACACCTAATCATCTACGTGTGATATGTGGTAAATTTCGACTGAAAACTAATGCAGCCCTACCAATCTGTATGTGTTGAGAACCAATGGAGCCCTAAAAATCTGCACGTATTCTAATACGGTCTCTATGTTATATTTAAAAGATATAATTTAACTAATGCTCATGAGGGCTTTATTTCATTAAATGCTATATGAACATCTAATCATCTACATGTAAACAATCTTAGAAGGTTCTTTTTATTTTAATAATATGTGGTAAATTTCGGCGGAAAACTAATGCAGCCCTATCAATGTATGTGTCACGACAACATTGACAGTTTTATATGTGTTATAACCCATGTGCTTCTATGCTCTTCATTGCATTAAATACGTAGTGAGTCCCTATCTATCTGCGTCCAAAAAGTATTAGCAGGTTCCGATTTTGGTTTCATCAGACGGATAACTACTGGAGCCCGAACAAGCTGCGATAACCTTTACAGGGCATATCTCAGGTTTTTATATGGGATTAATTTGCGACAGAGAAATAATAAAGCCATATATCAGATTCTTATATGGATCTAATGTCAACGGGGAACTTGTGATACCCTATTAATCCGTATGCATTGTATTTTACAGGTTTTATATGGATTTTAGATTCGACGCAAAACTTATAAGTCCTATTAATCTGTATGCGTTACGACAGCACTCACAGGGCGCTTATACGGTTACAATCGGGGATTGTATGTGATTTTTCCAGATATATTTGCGCTCAGCTGACACAAACACGTTACCCGGCATTAGTTGCAAGATGCATCTAATGGATTTCTAACAATCTGCGTCGAGTGAACGCAAATACGTGCCATTACCGTCTTAATGGCATCAAATACGTAATGAAATCCTTATGCATGTGCGTTCTTATACTGCTTTAATTGCGACTAAAGTATTTTTATTTTTATTAAAATCGCGATACATGTAGTGGCAATTAAACATGCAAGAGTAAGTGTAAAATGTATTCAGTTGTGACGTAAAACGGTCCGTAAACAACCTTGGTTTGAAACCCGATTACGTCATAATATTTATCTGGGTTTAACAATGGCGGAGCACACCAACCACGATACTCTTGAAGCTGCCTTGTTTTCTTTAAAACAGTTTGAAAAAAAATCGACTACGAGATATGTCGTCGGAAACGCAACCAGGCACTTTGGTAAAATAGGTAAATAATAATACAAGTAAATTATTACGAGTTAGAAACACATTAAACATTATTTATGTGTGATATTGCAATTTGCAGATTTCTTACGACTTAAATTATTCGTTTCATATCCTTACTGGATCTATTTTGTACTGCACTTGTAGATAGCATACTGTTAAGACAGACCGACTATATATCACTTTTGGTTGCAAATGATCGAAAAATGTCGTATATAATAAAACAGGATATAATATTAATTTGCATCAGTTACAAGTATGTACACAGTCATATATCCTGTATAAGACCACCAACTTGACCAAGGTACTTTATAAACGAGGTCTGAACAGCGGGGTGTTGCTTTTTGTATCGAGGTTATGCAGTCAACAATCTAGAGGGGTTTCTTTCCTTCATAAAGACCCGCCGAATATCGGCCCTTTCCCCTAGAAAATGTTTTCCCCTCTGACCGAAATTATACCCAAAACCATGATTTTTTTTTTAAACTTTAATTTTATGAGTAAACCTGATCCAGTGTGGAAAAATATTGCATAATTAAATCATCTGTTGCCTTGAATTTGTTTTAAAACAGTAAAATAAGTTAAAGTGATTATTTAAAACTTACTTATTTTCCCCCAAAATCAGACGTTTCGCACAATTCTTTTCCCCTCAAAAAAGGCCAGGCTCTTTCCCCAAAATCAGATAAAAAACTTTGATCTAAGTACATACCAGGCAATTCCCAGGCTATGAAGCTCATGGACACCACTGGGCCTTAATTTCCAAATGAGTTCTACAACTGTTGTTCCTAAATTTAACAATTTTATCTGTCTTTTTGCTTGCCAAGGCTATACTGGTGCAATTCATATTTCCGTCAATGCCCCTTAATCCACCACCCCATCAAAGTTATCATGTAAAATACCATTATTTTGTATTTCTTTAGCAAAAAAATCGGTGCATTAACAAAACAGCAAATTCAGCGTTTAGATCAGCGTTTAGATCCGACGATATTTTTACATTTAATCCTTCCTGCGCAAAGAATTTCCCTCTCTACAAATAACATCTTATACATATTCAGTAGTAATAAAATAAATTGCAACACAGTATTAATCACATCATTTACTGCTGTTGACTATTATGCGTATCACGGCTCGCGATAATTGATGTTACAACCATGCCCCTTTAGGCAAATTTAAAACGAACGCCGTATAAACTTAAGTTTTTGTTTTTGATTTGAACTGAATTAAGTTACTATTTAAAACAAATATCATTATTCTAATAAGTCTGGTTGTTTTAAGAAGGTGGCGTATTTAGACAATGTAACAGTCAGTTTGAACACAATTTAAACTTTTAATATCCCATATGTAATGTGTCAAGAAGTCGAAACGTACCCATGCACATTAAAATTAACTTTATTTTCGTAATTTTTTGTGCTTATTTTTTATTATAATGTTATAAAACGCATACTCACATTTCTAACAACTAACGTGTCAAAATTATTGGCAATGGAAATATTTATAGAACTGAGAGTCGAAAGACAGAACAAACTGTTGTGGAATGATTGTACTCCATACATGGTGCTGGGAAGGAAGNAAAAAATGAGAATTTTCCAAAAGTAGTAAAAGGCCAATTAAATAGTATTTTAGTTATAACTTAATGTAGATGCCGATAATATTTAATATCAGTTTGATGCATGTTGACAAGACAGGCGCCTGTTTATAATTGGCAGAACATGTCGCTTACCAGATTAAGAACTACACTTTTAATGCAATTGACTTTTTATATGTACTGATATTTAAACAATTGAAAGGACAGCTACTTCATGATTTTGTGTTCGATTTGAAGTGCTTCATGTACAAATTGCGAATTATTAGTAAATTATTTAAAGGAGAATTTCAGATGCAGCGGATTACATAGAAGTGTTTTAAATTTCAGAGTGCAGAAGCTGATCACGCCAACTATTTTAAGAAAGGCCAATTACGTGTGAGAGACACCAAAAAACTGAATTGTAGCGCGAAAGCAGGGATCATCGAGATATTAATATTTCCCGAAGCAAAGGCATGTACTTTGTGTTTAATCAAAAGGCATTCATAAAATCTTTGAATTATGTTTACAAAGATTTCGTGAATTATCGTTAAATGATGCTGTTTTAAAGTCGTTTAATCCTTGGTTTTGCTTTATATGATAGGTTGAGCTCATTAAGTAGAATGTGTTTTCTCAATTGGAAACGAGCTAACTTTTAACACGACATTTCACTTCTGAAATGATTAATTCGCGATAAATGCTGCTTACCCGACATTTAACTGAAACACGTAAAAGCAGTATAGTTATTGTAATTGATGATTATTGTTTAAAGAAAGCATGAAGCAAAACAGCTGGGGTTATGATAAACAGTTTGCTCTAACGGGGAGGGGGTATACTAGAGTCATTATGTTTGTCTGTCAGTCTGTCCGTTGGTAATCCGGTAGGTTTGTCCGCATGATTTGTTATATTGTCATAGCGAACTTCCATTAAACTTCACAAGTGAATACATTTAAACTTAGCTTAGATACCTAATGATTAATCCATTGTTTTTATTGCTTATTAATCCACACGTTAACTAGCTAATCGGTGCGGGTGTGTTTTTCACACGATTGGGACTGAGCTATAGTGTGCGATTTGTTTTGTAAAATCGAAAATTGATTACATTTTTAGATAGCAATCGACAACAGGTACACTAGAAACAAAATGGCAATCTCACTACGGAAGAAATTTTTTGAAGGAGAGGCTGTTCGGATAAAGAAATTTAGGTTGTCCCTGCCATCTGAGGAAGATCACACAGGCCATCCCTTGGGCGAAGTAACTTTTTTTTACAAAATACTTAGAAATATTGCACTGTATTTACAGTTGTTTGAGACTATTCTCATCATACTAAGACAGGATGATACCCTGTGATTTTTGGGCAATTTAACCAAACATCAATATATATATAATTTAATGTTTCAAATTGCAAAACAGTTGAAATAGCGTCTTGTCTAATTAGAATTGATAAGAACAACCTGACGTAACTTAATCGTATTAACTGAAACGTAATGTAACGCCATATCTTTATACTAACGATTATAACGACATGTCAACAGATAAGGTCACTCTTTTTTATTCAAATACCAATACTTTAGCGAGTTTAAGTGGTATTGCTAGCCAACATTGATATTTGCGTGGCTATTAGTATACATTTACAAATTTGAAATGCGTGTATTGGTGCGCGTGTTTCCAGTGCTGTAGATTATGTGATGATAGCTGTAGGTACATAACATATTCCTGTATGAAAGGCATTATCAGGAAATCATTGCCTATTAATGCATGAATTTTACAGTGTTTTTTTCCAGCGACGATAAACCATATATTTTGAAAATTAACATTCCAAAGATTCATCATTACTGTGGCACTATTTATGTAAACACAAATTAAAGTAGATGTATGCTAATGGATAAACATAATGTAGTTACTCGATATGTAAGGGCAATTTAAAATTTGAACAGAAACAACGTTTTCCTGATAAAGCCTAAATATGTTCTTTAAAAAATAACAGGAGGCTGGACTCTCGGAGCCAATTGATAAAGACCTAATAAAGTTGATAGGCAAATTAGTTGACGACGGTGTCACAGATGTTGGGGAACTCAGTCGCCATATCCAGCAGCGTTTCACACGGTGCCACCCAGAACCTACTCATCGAATCGTCGATTTTACCCTACTATGAGAACCATTCAGAATCACATGTATTTTTCGCAGAAAAAGAAGTTCACCTCACCGGATGATCAGGGCAAAGTCAAAGAAATTGTAAGAAACAAATGTCCATGGTATAGATGTACGGTTGCATATATTGTAAAGGGACTTGTTCATAGATTGTCGAAATGAAAATTTTGCCGCTTTTTGTCACAAATTCACACATTGAAAAAAATACATCAGGGAGCGAAATAACACTAATGACGTAGACTTATACTGCAAAAAAAACCTTTTCGTTAATGAGTAATCATCATTAGTTGGTGTAAACTGGTGTCTTTCTTTCTTAAAATCTATTACTGTTTTTTGATAGAGCTTTTTTGTTTCGATGTTTACATTTATCAATTTAAAGCATTTAGTTAATATCGACCCTCACAAATGCCTAAATCAGGGAACAAGTCCTTTTAAGACAGGCGAAAACCATAAAATTGTAATATAAAGCTTTGACAAGTATTTAGTATTTTAGCTCGATTGCATATAAAGCCTAAGGCTTATTTGAAACGCTTGCGAGTCCGTTTCCTGGTACTATAATAAGTTCTTGGTGTCTATGGGTGAAAATCTAAAGAACGCTCCCACAGTGGGGATCGCACCCGTGATCTCCCGATTGCTAGGCGGACACCATATCCACTACACCACTACGATCTTGACAATTATTGAACCAGACTAATTCGAATAACGTTCACAATAAAAGCATTTCAAACTCACAGATATATTGAACAAAGTCGGTAGTTTACATAGCGCATGGTTTAGGTTAATTGTATTTTCAAGTTTTAAATAGCTTACTTGTAGTAAATTGCACCCACAGGCTTGTCGTTGTATTTTGTTAAGTATACAACTAATAACCGCTGTTTTGGTTAATAAATCATGTTAAGAAAGGTTACTTTCGGTTGACCTTCTACCAATTGTTTTTGAATATTTTTGTTTTGTTCATATGCGAAATTACATTTAATAATTTAGCTGACAAAGTGGAAAACAGATCATCCCGATGTAAGACACAAATCCGGAGATGAGTCGCCAGAGGTATTGTGGGCACGTGTTAGAGTTTTGAATAATTCAGTTAGTTATGTTAAAGTTATATTTATAATGTCGTGTGCTATTCTTGCACCATGGGTACTGAACTTTGATTTTATTTTAAACTCCGCATGAAGTGCTTTTGATAACGTATGGAAGTGTCATACGTCCGTCCATCATCGTCTATGAAGTGTCATACGTCCGTCCATCATCGTCTATGAAGTGTCATACGTCCGTCCATCATCGTCTATGAAGTGTCATACGTCCGTCCATCATCGTCTATGAAGTGTCATACGTCCGTCCATCATCGTCTATGAAGTGTCATACGTCCGTCCATCATCGTCTATGAAGTGTCATACGTCCGTCCATCATCGTCTATGAAGTGTCATACGTCCGTCCATCATCGTCTATGAAGTGTCATACGTCCGTCCATCATCGTCTATGAAGTGTCATACGTCCGTCCATCATCGTCTATGAAGTGTCATACGTCCGTCCATCATCGTCTATGAAGTGTCATACGTCCGTCCATCATCGTCTATGAAGTGTCATACGTCCGTCCATCATCGTCTATGAAGTGTCATACGTCCGTCCATCATCGTCTATGAAGTGTCATACGTCCGTCCATCATCGTCTATGAAGTGTCATACGTCCGTCCATCATCGTCTATGAAGTGTCATACGTCCGTCCATCATCGTCTATGAAGTGTCATACGTCCGTCCATCATCGTCTATGAAGTGTCATACGTCCGTCCATCATCGTCTATGAAGTGTCATACGTCCGTCCATCATCGTCTATGAAGTGTCATACGTCCGTCCATCATCGTCTATGAAGTGTCATACGTCCGTCCATCATCGTCTATGAAGTGTCATACGTCCGTCCATCATCGTCTATGAAGTGTCATACGTCCGTCCATCATCGTCTATGAAGTGTCATACGTCCGTCCATCATCGTCTATGAAGTGTCATACGTCCGTCCATCATCGTCTATGAAGTGTCATACGTCCGTCCATCATCGTCTATGAAGTGTCATACGTCCGTCCATCATCGTCTATGAAGTGTCATACGTCCGTCCATCATCGTCTATGAAGTGTCATACGTCCGTCCATCATCGTCTATGAAGTGTCATACGTCCGTCCATCATCGTCTATGAAGTGTCATACGTCCGTCCATCATCGTCTATGAAGTGTCATACGTCCGTCCATCATCGTCTATGAAGTGTCATACGTCCGTCCATCATCGTCTATGAAGTGTCATACGTCCGTCCATCATCGTCTATGAAGTGTCATACGTCCGTCCATCATCGTCTATGAAGTGTCATACGTCCGTCCATCATCGTCTATGAAGTGTCATACGTCCGTCCATCATCGTCTATGAAGTGTCATACGTCCGTCCATCATCGTCTATGAAGTGTCATACGTCCGTCCATCATCGTCTATGAAGTGTCATACGTCCGTCCATCATCGTCTATGAAGTGTCATACGTCCGTCCATCATCGTCTATGAAGTGTCATACGTCCGTCCATCATCGTCTATGAAGTGTCATACGTCCGTCCATCATCGTCTATGAAGTGTCATACGTCCGTCCATCATCGTCTATGAAGTGTCATACGTCCGTCCATCATCGTCTATGAAGTGTCATACGTCCGTCCATCATCGTCTATGAAGTGTCATACGTCCGTCCATCATCGTCTATGAAGTGTCATACGTCCGTCCATCATCGTCTATGAAGTGTCATACGTCCGTCCATCATCGTCTATGAAGTGTCATACGTCCGTCCATCATCGTCTATGAAGTGTCATACGTCCGTCCATCATCGTCTATGAAGTGTCATACGTCCGTCCATCATCGTCTATGAAGTGTCATACGTCCGTCCATCATCGTCTATGAAGTGTCATACGTCCGTCCATCATCGTCTATGAAGTGTCATACGTCCGTCCATCATCGTCTATGAAGTGTCATACGTCCGTCCATCATCGTCTATGAAGTGTCATACGTCCGTCCATCATCGTCTATGAAGTGTCATACGTCCGTCCATCATCGTCTATGAAGTGTCATACGTCCGTCCATCATCGTCTATGAAGTGTCATACGTCCGTCCATCATCGTCTATGAAGTGTCATACGTCCGTCCATCATCGTCTATGAAGTGTCATACGTCCGTCCATCATCGTCTATGAAGTGTCATACGTCCGTCCATCATCGTCTATGAAGTGTCATACGTCCGTCCATCATCGTCTATGAAGTGTCATACGTCCGTCCATCATCGTCTATGAAGTGTCATACGTCCGTCCATCATCGTCTATGAAGTGTCATACGTCCGTCCATCATCGTCTATGAAGTGTCATACGTCCGTCCATCATCGTCTNTATATATATATATATATATATGTATATATATATTATCATTTATCTCCGTCGAAAGCAGCACAAACTTTGTAATACATACAAAAACCAACCACCAAAAAGCGTAGTGAATGAAAAGAACGTGTTATTCTTTTTATTGCACAAAACATGTAGTCACAACGACGCAGTATCGAAAAGTTGTCACACACAGGCAGGATAAAGAAGACTGGTACAAAGTGCATCGTCAGCAAATCATAAGCAAAATTATTGCCAATCAGAATTTCATGAGCAAAAAAAAACGTTTTCGTAAATCATTTAATTGATGAGCACATTGTATTAAAGCTTTACAATTGCGGGATGCCTGACCGCTATGATATGAATTGGATTATTTTAGTTTATAACCGTCGCTATTCTGGGGTGCAGACAGGCTCGTTTACAATTGATTAAACACGAAATTAAAATCGAGCCAGCCATTCAGTTTTAAAGCATGGCAGATAATAAATCATATTTGCATAATTAGACTCGACAAATTAATGTGTATAACAATTTTTGGTCAATTTTGTGTCAAATTAAAAAAGATATTTGTATTCGTTATCCCTTAAACGCATTAGAAGTGACGTTTACAAAATGTGTTCAATGCATACTAAATATGTAATATAATCCTGATTTATGGTTTGTATTTCAAAACTTGTGATTTATTATACAAATTGCATTAAATTGTGAAAGTACATTCATTTATCATGTACCTAAATTCGTAACTAATATGTGTTTACTTCTCTTTATTATCTACAGTCCTCAATAGAATATTCACTGATTTGTGGTGATTATAGTTCTGTTACGGTGGTTCTTGTCGATCTTTCAAACACACTGCGAACGTGATGCCTAAAGCGAGTGTTCATCAACAAATAAATGTAAGGATTTGCAAAGTTGTTGATGAAATACAGGCGAGAAAGGACAAAAATGAAGGTGTTCATTGTTACGCCTACATTGTGCTTCAATGCGTTTAGAACTGTTACCACGATGACAGGAGCCGCTGTAGAGAACAAAAACAACACGGAAACCAATGCCAAGCATATTGTAGCTTTGATTGCAGCCCGCCGCGTTCTAACGAAAGCGTCGTTAATGTTGTCCAAGTCCGTTGGCGCAACACGCATAGCATTGCGTAGCTTCGGAATGATGTTCAGATAACATACGCACGTTATCCCGTTGGATATCAGTGTAATTAGCAGGTATACACCATAGACTATTGTTTGTAACTGAGCCTTTTGTTTGTCAAAGTAACAAAATCCAGACGGAGTGTTCTTGTGCAGAATTATTGAAGGCGACGCGAGGCAGAATGAAACAAAAATCACAATTAATCCGATTAATTTTGATGTCCTTGGTGATATTGGTTCCCGATTTGTGATCATTATGGACCGACGGGTGATGGCGGAAACAGTGATCAGAGCAGTCGAGGCTATGAAGCATGTGTGCATAATCATGAAGTGAAAACTGCACAGACTTGATGGCATGAAGTAATTCCAAAGTCGCGTGATCATAAGAATAAATGACGATCCGCACACTACCAAAGAGCAAATGTCACATACTGCGAGATAGAACACGACCCAGTCAGTCGCTTTCGGCATTGTTATTCGTCTATGCACAAGCACGACGATGATATTTCCCGGCAGTCCGAGGAGCATAGCTAGGGCGATGAAAGCTGTCAGACCGTGCCTAACACCCTCCGGGGTTAAATTCAGCAATGGCGCCGCTAGGACCTTGTCATGAGCAATGTCGTTCGTATCGTTCGTCGTGCTTGTCCTATTTAACATATCCATTCCGATCTTAATGGTCGAGTTATTTCGAGTTCTCAAAATTGCCTAGTAAGCTGCATAATTATATTATAATGCAAAATTAATATTTTACCAAATAAACTGTATGATGATACTCTGCGTGTTAATGGAGTGTCGCACACTAAGAGCGTCTGGCACTATGTCATAAGCGAGCAACAATAACCGTAAAATATATAGCATGATTCCTACCAATACTGCTACATCTATTGGATAAAAATGAATAGCAGCAAAAATACCATAGTGTTTCTGCAGGAGACCGTCAGTCTGTTTTATAAGCGGCGTTCTAACACACTAATCGCTGATTTTCATATAAACAAATATCAAGATTACCCTGGTAAAACTTAACATAAACAATGCAAAAACATTATCAAACTGAATACAGCATACACAAATATTGATCATGGATTAGATTTAAGATTTTATTTACATCATTTCCAGAAGGCCAATGTCCCATGTGGACACAATTTAGTACAAACAATATAATAACTACAGTACTAAACATATATATAAAAACAGGAACAAACAGCCTTATAATAAAATCGCCATAAAAATCGTTTCTTTTGTTCCTGTGTACGACTTGTTTCTTGTAAAAGTTCATTCAAAACATAAAACATGCAACACTTGGTTTAATCCATACTGTCGAAAATGACCACGTCGTAATATGTACGTGTAATAATTACAGCAACAAGTACAATGTGTAGAGGATATCCTAACCATAAGAGTACAATCATTGGACTCATATAATTACTGATTGTAATGCATACGGTTTAAGTGTTGATTTGTTTGCTGGTTAGACAAACAATACACAAATGTTCAATTCCGGTTTGGAAGTTTGGAAGTAGCACTCCTTGTGTCAATCATGTATACATTTCTATTTAAACTGATGCATTATTCAAAGGATTGGACGGACGTAAAACTAATCCTAACATTTCTTTGTTTTTAATTTGATTTTTTTTAATGTTTTTATAGTGTCCATGGCTCCATTTTAATAATGTCAAAACGCATTTTTATGAGACCAATTGCAGTTCAGAATCATCAAATCGATGATGTTTGTCTTTTTGTTCTAGGTCATCCACCATGTCTTCTATCTGAATCGTAGTCGTGCGCATTGGTATCAACGAATTTTTGGATTTAGCGTTTTGTTAAAATCTATAGCGATATCAATATAATGACGTACCTAAAGTCTTTGATTGCCTTAAATGTAGACCGTAGCTTAATAAACGTATTTTGTTAATTGCAAAACACATTTTAACAACTATCAAATTGGAAAGACCTAACAAAGTGCGACTATATTGCGAGGTGAAAAGATAAAAAAATGGTTAGTGTTAATTGTGTGTTATACAACCCAAACAATTCACAGAGAAACCACGTAACATTTTCTCGAATAACGCTAATACGATCAGACATTGGTTTTTTAAGGTATATCTATTGTAAGAGAGCGACCAACTAAATCACAAGAAATAAAGAATTTAGATAGACAAAAAGAATTACTAAGGGATTAATATGCATAGCACAGCTGGGCGTATTTTGATGAAGGCACTCGCCTTTCCCACGCGCGAGTTTGACGTCAAAGAAAGGAATAAATGGCCAACCAGTTTTAACTTCGTAGGTATTGACTATAAAGAAGAAATGAAACTACAGAAAATTACCAGGAGAGATATCCTTATTATCAAACGATAGTCTATCCATTGTTTAACAGTCATCATACTTATGGTTTTATGCAAGAAATTAACATTGATGACTTGGCTTAACGTTTTAAAATCAAAGTTGTCTAAGTAAGGCACTACGTGACGTGTTCATAATTGTGATGTTCGTGTGTAGTATGAATAGATAATAAGTATTAGGCAGATATTGTTTGAGTTGTTCATACGACACAGCTCGCATGATTTGGCTTAACACGACTAAATACCAACTATCTAATGGCGAACGATAACATCCATATAACCTGTGTGTGTATACCTTTATTCTATGTATAATGAATAAACGATTGTGTAAGTTATTGTTGTTACTTGCATTGGCGAGCGTTAAGCCCCCTGATAATACAGAATGATACAGAAGATCGATCGGATCGAAAATATAAATTACGTAGGATTTGGCCAGTGTTAATATAAATAGCTATTTTAAAATACTCCAAATCATAAAAACATACAAATAATTAATCGAAACACTAAACAAATGAGTTAAGTTTTACGGATGTATTTGTTTTTGAAATCTTGATGGTATTGTTGAATCACATTCCCACTTTAAAGGACATTTGGATGGTAACTAATGAGAGCTTCTTCCTGTGTACGTCACTATCGTATGAACAGATACATTATTTAAACATTAGTCGCCTAAACTGTATTTACAAATACATAAGTGAAACAGTGGTGGTTGTACAATGGAGATAAACGAAAAATAGTTAACCCAATCTATTAGCAACTGAAAGACGTTAAACATTAATCACACATATAATATTCGTTAATTGCAATTAATATATTTTCTCCTCTTCCAAAATGGTTTAACATGAAATCAATATTTTGATTCTTTGTGAGAGAGGACATACTAACGAATACAACACATGACTGTTTATCAAAATCCTAAAGGTTTAAATGCGTTGTTTTGCATTTGTGTTAGTATTGTATTGTATTATAATTTATTACACTGGTTCTTATTAATCTCAAGAGTTGCTCACCCGTTCTCTCTCTCTCTCTCTCTCTCTCTCTCTCTCTCTCTCTCTCTNTATATATATATATATATATATATATATATGTATGTATGTTTTTATATCACTATTAATTTCATATAATGTGACAACTTGCATGCTGAATCCTTAATTACTATTTTTACAAACGTGATTCAAAAAAAGTTCTTGAAATCAACATCATTACGGATCATCGGGTTTCTATATGGACGAATTATTATTTTGAATTATATCTAAAATTATTTTTCTAAGATTTGAATAATTGTATAGTCAGTAAAGTTGACTAGTAAGTTTACATTTAATGACTAGAAATGACAAACACGTTTGGACTGACACACGATAACATACTGTTCGTTATATCAATGTATTTGAATTCGACTTTTGTCTTCATTAAAATTATAATCTCACAATTCGGGAAAACATATATCCGGCAAATCATTTCATAAAAAATGACTATGTTTAATGAAAAACGAAAAACAATATCGTTTTCTAGAAAACATGGCGAATGAATGATAAGTTAAATATGTGCGTGTTTTGTTTGAATTCACAATAAATACTTTAAGTAATAATGCGACGAAACTGCGGAAATATTTTCTAAAAAATATAATATAATTATGTATTACAGTAGAGTGAAACAAAAGTAATCATAAACGCTCAGAAAACAGTTTAAGCAATGTCCAGAGTTCAGAATAATACGTTGTAGTTTAAATATATCTACAGACACGGGTAAGAGGGTAAATATTCGTGTACGTGGTGCTCATTTTTGGGGGAAATTCACTTATTTTGACAAACGCATTCTTCTTCGCTAGATAGGGAGGTCATTTAACATGAGATAGTACGTGCGCTTACACCAAATTCCTCGTATTTCGTGCTTGTCGAAATGTTTCTTCCTCACTGAATAAGGCGTTAGCCATGTAAATTCACACCAATAGTTCCTGTTACGGTATACCTGCTAACATGTTGTCATTCATTCTCAGAATGTACTCGGAACGTGTATGTTTTTTTGTTAATTTTCAAGATCGTAAACTAGTTATGGCACTGGTTAACAGATTTTCGTATTTGTGAAGAAAAAAACCATTAAATGTTTAACTTTAATAAATAGAAATTATAAAAGGAAACAAGACCTCCCCGTATTCGAACCTTCGAAAGAAAATCAAACCTATAATAATCATGTTATTCTTGCTTTCGAAATGAACGTATTTTGAACGGTATTTGCGTAATATGCGTATTTTGCAAATTATCGGTGAAAAGCTTTACACACGTTTTTTTTTTATTTCACCAATCCGATCGATAATTATCCATTTACGAACTTATACTTTTAACAGTGTTCTTGGTCAAGACTGTAAATTATTTTACTTTTTGCATTGTGATCACTCAAAAAGCAACATTTATAATCAAATGTTCTTTAAACTTGGTCCGAACATTTGTCTCAATAACATCTCCGCTGAGTATGAAACTGTGTTAATGAAGGGGTCTGAAACTATGTCACTAAGTCAAATTAAATATAACGCGTATGAACACTCTAGAAGTCACATTGGTTTGCACAACCTTCGTGAAACTTGCTCTTAATATATATTTGTTCTAGCAATTTCGCAGACGCGTGAGATATGTTTTCTCTCCTTTGAAAAAAATGGCAATTTTCGTAATTTATCTATAGTTATACCATTTGTTTACCCCCTCACCGAGAAACTGACCGAGGAAATCAATGTTCAATGGTGGCTGATGTTTTTTGGAACACTTGCGTATTCAAAAACATTTTATTGAAATTAGATAACCCTAGAATCCATACTTTGAATAAGCTTGCACTATACAATTGTGATTGTATTGTTTATTATTAATTTCAGAATGAGTCGGTATATTCATTTTAAGTATTAAATATCAAAGAAATAATGTGATAACATTTGAATGTGAATTACGCTGACGCTAGTGATCCGATGTACACAAATCTGTAACTAGGGGAATGCTTATACATGCCAGAAAACATTATCAACTGATTCACTTAACGCTGGTCGAACCAGCTATGCTAGTAGTAGTATTTACATCCCAGCAAGTATAAAACCTCCTAACGATACCAATGATAAACCCAGCCCACGGATAAAACACAGTCCAGCCTCAGTCGACAGACCGGGTGTAAGCGCATATCTTAGTCGAACCAGTGTCAAAAGGTCAAGATATAATTTCCGAATTGATTACTTTTGACGTTAAGTTTGAAAGTGCTTCAACGTATGCCTCATGCCTTTACTTTCTGTTGTGAAATGAAAACCACATGTGTTTGAGGACCAGCGATAACCTATATCCCGTATCGCCCTGTCGAATTGTGGGATATCCATGTTCATAAGATGTGAAACGCCATTCTAATAAGATCTTTTTTTGCCGAAAAAACAGGCTGTTTCCGTCAATATTTGCCGAAAAGAGCCGGTGTCTAGAGCATTGGCTGAAAACTTGAAGAGTAAAGTTGCATTGCTGTGTACAAGGACATCCGCTTCATTGAACATAATTAAAGACAAAAATGATATATTGTTTATTCGTGCGTTGTATTGAGTTGTCGAATTTCCAGTTTAAACATAATTGTGTAGTTGAATTTCCAGTTTAAACAAAATGAAACTTGTACTGCTTTGAGCCGATGTAGATCTGAAACACGTCCAGCCTTCGCTATTTTAAGAAATTCGCTGCTTCTCCTAGTTCTGACGTGACTATATCGTGTGAAAATTCTCAGCCTAAAATGGCGTGATCTTATTCGATACAATCACTTAAACACACGTTATAGTATGATATTTGTGGTGTTGGTTTGGTATGCAAAATAAGTTTTGTTTAAATCATGCATATACTTAATGTGTTTTTGTCTTTTTTCGGAATTCATGTTTACATGTTGCATCTTTGCCAGTTGTAGTTATAATGAAGGTAGCTTTGTATTCCATCTTGGCAATGCAGACTTTGCGATAATAATATGCAGCGAGAACATTAACTGAAGAAGTTGATGAATATGCAAATTTACAAAAACGTGATCAATATAACATTATGTTAAAGTAGGCATGAAATATTTTAATTAACTAAATTAGTACGAATAACTGGCAATTTAATTCGTTAAATTTGCCTAATAATTATTTAACCAATTATTATTAAGGAAAGTAACGTTGTATTTAGGTTATTTTCACTGATAAAATATGCGGCGGTGTATGATCGCATTACTCACTATGCATATATTTATAATGATTGAATTCATGTCAAATAAATCAAGGACCATGGCAGGCATTTTCTTGGCCAGTTTGGGAAAAAAATGCCATTTCGGAATCGGGATTTTTTCGCGCGAAAAGTCCGCTTATTTGGGAAAAAGAATTTAATATAACTTTTGATAATAATTCAAATAGAAGAGAAAAATCTTATAAATCCTAGTTGTTTTCTTTGTTAAATGTAACTAAAATAAAATTGATATATACTAATCATTAGACGCTCGTTAAAAAAACAACAACAAAAAACAACAACATTGTTTGTGTATTTCCTTTGGAAATCGACAAAACAGTCATATCGAGATTTGTTTTACGATTTCGCTTAGGGAATAGGTTCGTTTAATCTGCCAGTAGATACACCAGGAATTGGCCTTCATGGTGCCCGAAAAATAAAATGTTTGAGAAGCTTTATAAATAACGAGCCATAAGATTATCATCTTTGTCCTGCTGTTGTACATTCAGAGGGAAACTGATAGTTGATAGCATTAATTTCAACTTGTTGAGACAGTTCTTGTTTGTCATAAACATGTACTTATCTTTTTCATTATGTGTTTAACAGTTACGGTCTAAAGTTGCGAATCACACAGAATTTTACATAAGTTTGGTCTTTGTTGCGTTAATTCGTGTATGTAATTACTACATGTACCATATTGCGTTATCATGTTATGAAAATATATGTAAATGTCAAATAACAATTACTATGACAATAGGTTTATTCATACTGAAAGGCCTCCGGTCCAAAATACAAACATGCATGCAGTAATTATAAGTAGTGACACTGTAAAGAATATAAACAACATTAATGGTAAGACGTGTTAAGTGAAAACAGATTATGCTTATAGATATATAGTCAAACATTGAAGCGTTAGTTGAATGTATTTGGAACAATATCGGAGGCGGGTGTTATCGAATGATTTAGTAGCACATTTACGAATATTCGAGTTTGACTTCAGTTACAGTAAAATCACCGTAATTTATGCGCAACGTAGAGATATCTACCCAATAAAAACAAACTTGTTGCCTAGTGTCATACATAATTAGCAAAAGTAAATGTTCTAATATAGAACATTTCAACCAATTATCCATGAAATATTGTTCTCTTATATGATCATAAACAGTATAAATGTCAAAAGTGGTCTGTTAGCAACCATTTGCTATAATGTATGACTAAGTGTAGGAAGGAAAAGTCGCGCTAATATTCTTTACCTAAAGGTCATTGTTTCATTTATGTTGCGCTAATATTCTTTACTTAAAGGTCATTGTTTTAGTTTTTGGTAACCTTTTCCCACTCAAAATCAAAGTGGACATGGTTTATATAACCAGCATAAAACCAGAACATCCTGCAAGTAACTCGCGGTCTGTTCAGGTAAAGGCGGTTTGCTGCTCATCAGTACCTTAGGGTTGACAATGAAGGCATAACAACTTGAATCTAGTAAGAAAGGTCTTTACTTTAATATGATTTTCGAATACGTTAACTGATAAAATACGTTCTTGGTCCATGCTCAGAGCAAAATACTGGTATATCTCTACAAACAAACGAAGACAAGACCAGACAGTTTATTTAGATTTGTTCATATTAAATCATCTAAAGACATCATTATCTTACATGCATTTTGCAACTTTATATCATTTTAACATTCTTTTTTTTATATTAGTAAAGAAGTTATAAACACTGATACAAATTAGCGCATAACATACAACGATAGATTTTTGAATAACGGAAAAAACAAACAACGATCATGATATTGCGATAAATAAACATCGAAGTATCAACTTTTTAAACATTTGTTTTAGTATATAGTAGGACAACTTTGTTTATTTCACACAATAGTATAAACAGACGGTTTATTGTAGTACAATTGCTATATATATATAATATAATAATAAAGAAAGATTTTAAGCATTTACAGATAAAATGAAAATCTTCAATATCAACAAAGATACCAGCTTTCATTTATACAAATATTTTGAGTGACATATCGACCAGTTTGAATTCTTAGCAGTCAAACGTGTAATCTTAATTGTTTAACAGTCCTATTATTACACAGGTATTTATAAACGATACATGTCTAACACATGGCTATCGTCTACTGTTCTTTACCAAGTCTGGTTATACATATCAATTAATTTTCTTGACATTGGCATAAAACACATTACCATTCATAAAATTGAAATTATCAAATACATAAGAAAACCCGTAATTGCCAAAAAACTTTTTAATATTTCAAACCCAATCGATATCCTTATTCTGACTACACAAATATATATTGAAGGGCCTGTAAGTATACCGTTGTTAATATAATGTGGTCAACTATGTCTGATGCATATTTTTATAATGCCATTTTACTTTTTTCAGTTCGTTGTATGCACATGTAATGTTTGTGTTCAGACTTCTAACAACAATTATCATAGACGCAGAAATAGCTTCATTATTTCCTGGTATATTTCGCCTCAATAGTCGTTTGCAAAGCTTGTTTCCATAAATATACTAAATTTTCTTCATGTTTGTCAACAAAAACATGTTTGTATTTGACGTCAAAAAGGGTTACTGGTGTTGTTCCTTGTTAATAAATGGTCAATAAGTTACTTTCTTGACGCCCATTCTCGAAGTCTTGTAATGTCTAGTTAAAAAAACACCAGTTTTTCCACTTAATTCATGTAGGAAGTGTGACACTTCAGAAAACCTATCAATGGATATATTAGTGTAACAATCAAGTAGTCCTTTATTTAAAGCAAATCAAACATTGGTGTGTTACCCATGTTTTTATGTAAGCAAATATTACTGGTGCCAATGTAAATGTAAAACATGAAAACATAAATGAGAAAAAAACACCTTAAAAGAAACAATTGCCCATTCAATTCAGACCAATACGTAACACTAAACATAAACATGATTAAAGTTTGGGCCAAACCCTCATACAATCAATGCAATACATGTCATGAATACAGAAGCGAAATTAATAATTGAATACAAATCGGGCTGATATTATTAGTTTTAGTGAGTAAAGGGTAAGTAAAAGATTTAGAAGCATTTCTCATACCGTATCTGATGACCATGATACTGGCGGGGATACCGATGTACTTTATGGAGCTGGCACTTGGGCAGTGGCTGAGCGTTGGAGGACTAGGCGTCTGGAAGATTGCACCGGCATTCAAAGGTACGCAAATCTGGTGCATTTGAATGAAAGATCATTAAGATCTCAATTTTCTCAATAAAAATTAAGTTTGATTGAAGAATAAGTTGCTTATGTCCTTTAATTCATTGGATCATATAATAAGTTGTTTTTGTTATTTTATCGAGTTGTTCAAAATTGTATTTATTGTTTTAATTTCATGTTTGTATACTTTTAAAACGTGTCATATCTTTTAGAATGATTTTTTGTTTGCAAACTTTAGAACGATATGGAAAATAGCAATTTCAGCTAATCTTTTTTAAAGGGTCTTAAGAATTTTCAATAAGTTGTGGCCTGGGGGTTTAAACCAGTTAAAGACCTTTAAAGAAGTTTAAGATAATATAAAACAGAACAATGAATTGATGACCGTAGTCGGTAACATTGGCAATATTACACTAACAGTCAAACTTGCCGAGTCGTTCTTTTATTCGCGACGAGCCTGATATATTACTGAACGATAGGGTAGTTACTTGCTGTTCCTTTACCATTGCACTAGATTATGGTCAAGCAAGGGATCGTACAAGCGACCTTTGTTCGAACGCAAGTTATTTTCAGTTAAGCGGTGTACGGCCTACGATTTCTATTGAACCCTTTTTGGATTGCATATGGCCGCTCTAACTATCTCATCCGTATTTTCAAATTTATTATTTAAACAAATAACACTACCATACAGTGATATGATCACACGAACATAAATTACAAACTACCAAATGAACTAACTAACTGGCATTTGACAACATAAGCCATAGATAGAAACGGACCTTGTTTCAGTAAAAGCTAATGATAGTTTCGTAAGCAATTACTATTTTGCGTGTCACAGTCAAGATTTGGATTTGACTGACAAGCGATTGACATGTATCATAAAGAAGTTTTCTCATAAAAAAATACAAGTGTGCTTAACGTGAATGCGATTTAAATAACAATTTAAATGAAAAGTATTTTAAACACGAACTAACAATAATTGATTTAATAACAAAATTAACAAGAAACCAATAAAACATACAATATAAAATTAGTAAGATCATACCACAAATTTGGAACCTTATGCCGTTCCGTATCTAAGACTGTTGTTTAAAAGAATATTATTTGTAAGCCGTCGGATTGGTTAGACACTTATTTGTAAACAGATAATGTCTTTAATTTTCCTTTTTTTTTCTACTTTCGTTGGTTGGTTCATTCGATCTGAGATAAACACAATATTTGAATATTTGTTTCGCGTCTAGACGGGGCATAATTGTCATATGCCTACATACATAATAGTACATTCCATCTTAGGATTTTGAACTTTTGAAGAGTGGGTGGTGGCTACTTTTGATCAAACCGTGCGTCTCTTTAGACTCTTAAGACCATCACTCTGATCACACCGGCCATTCCCAAAAGCGGTTAATAGCATCTTCTAAGAGCATTAACATACTGTTTAAAAATGAATATTTTCAAAATTATTGACCTTTACACAACATGTGTAGAGCAAGCAATGTTTGCTTTATCTTTTTACCAAACTTTTTATTTTCCACACAATACAGATATTGTACTCAGATTTAACGAAATAATGTCGAACAATTTAAAATATGGTGTGACGTTATCTATGGGAACTAGTGAAACTATAAGACAGAAAAATAAACTTTAACTAAAACGAAATGCTATTTGTGAAATTTGAGCTTTGATACTGACATTAAACAACATTTTACACTGAAGGATTAAAAAATATTCATCTTTTTTACTTGTAAAGTTCTGACATTGCATTGCAAAAAGGCAATTATATTTATTTTGTTAGCGTTTTAACTCTCTCAATTTCAAAATGCTATCGATCAACACGAAAACATGTTCACAAGAAAAGCCAATTATAAAATGAATTCAGTATAGATAACAGCAACATATATTTTACAGTATTCTCGCAGGCAATTACGCTGTTTTAAAAGTATATATAGCATGTATGTTAGTAGTCACAAAAGATACTTGGGAAATAATATAAGAGTGTTTTTTGTGTACATTCTCATTCAAAATCCGATTTATTGACAAGTTGTTGTTTTTTGTTTCAAATTTCAACCAAGTGAAACTCATTTGCATCAGTCGGATATAATTCTCGCTTAAATGCCCATTATTAGAGGAATGTAACCAATGGCCATACCTGTAGACACAAGACCAAAACATAAGACAAAAAACAAAAACCCATGAATAAAACTTGGGTCACCGTCTTGGAACGGTCTATGCACAGCAGGTTTGGGTAAGATATTTCTTCCAATGGCATTGGTAAAATATCACACCCCTTGGTATGCTTGGTACGGCCTGATAAATAAGAAAACAATGACTGACTGACACATGCCAGTTTGTATTGACAATGTTATGAATTTAGATCTGACATTGTATTTTATTTTATTTCTAAATCTATAGAAAATACGTTTTAGGAAAGCTTCTATGTCTATTATACAAAACTGGAATAAAATAATTCCAACAAAAATGTATTTAATAAAGGTGTTTCATTACTTTTTAATATTTTTAATCTTTTACAACTTTAATCTATGTTAACCTCTCAAAAGACAGTATTCAAAAAGACTTTCACTTAAATGTTTGATATATATATATACTATAAAAAATGAATACAAAATGAATCAAACAAGAAAAGAGAAACAATTATAAACACCTTATCAGTAAAGAACAACTTGAGTTCTCCGTATTTTTCGGCATGAGTACATGATATAAGCCATTTATTTATTCTACACAAAAATTGAAACTGACGGAGTTGAGGCCTTTCCAATTTAATCAAATCTCTCATTATCTCATCTTCGCTTGTGGTCCCGTCATGGAAATAGGCTGCCGACTGATAAGAGTGATTTATTTATAATAGACTTTTGCATGTCAATCTTACTGGTAGCATTAAGATTTGTTCTACATATAGTGTGTGCGTCTGCTATTCATGGTAGAGGTCTGTAGTAGATTCCATTTAAACCGCAAACTAGAGGCGTTTTTCTTTAACATAATTTTTCACAATTTTTTCTTTTTGGGGTATTCAAATTCAGATACCCCCACATACTACTATCTACAAGTATGTTTATAATCATCAAACCACTTAAAGCACGCACATTTTCTTAGCAATACGTCATATTAGAATTATATATGTATTATCAGAAATGTTATTCAAACTATTCTTTGGACTGCAAGTTATGAATGTTATGAAAGTTTAAGTGTAACATTATTAGTTTAAACATATTTTTTTAAGTTTTGTTGCATCCATTGCTTAAAGCTTACAAAACACTCTTGAGTTTGATTTCTGATTGAATTGTTACACACTTTCTTAAGAGATGTAAAATTCTCACAGAAAGGGGATCAAACTTAGGACCTTCTGAAAACTAGGCACACAACGTCGAAGCAATGTCATATATTTTTTCCAATGATGACGTGTTTATTGTATTAATATTATATTTGCTGATCTTTAAACTGACATATAGGCTAAGTGTTTTTACTTAAAATTTAACATTAAGTGGCATTTACTTTTGCCTTGGATCATTAACTTATTTTAGAATGTCCTTATGATTGAAGGCCTATTAATTTTAATGCTTAATTACTGATATGCTAAACAAAAGCATTAAGTCTCAGATGAAGAACATTTAATACCAAAGAAACACCTATTCTACAGAAATGTTCCGATGACACTAAAGAAGTTGCTATGGTCCTTCTAATCCATCAATGAAGTTATTTTATAGAGTAGAACAAATGAAGATACAATGTTAGTAGCAAATACCAGAGTAATTTCATGTTACCCTCCTAGCAAAAAGTACATAAGAGCAAATCATAAATCCAACTAAATATTTAGCTGTCCAAAGTACTATCATTACGTTGTTGTGTTTGTTTATGTCATGTATGAAAAAGTTCCCGGTTGCAATCATGTTTGAAGGCATTCTAGCATAATAGTTAATGTTTCGACGTCCGGTCTTCGAGATTTATATCGGCATGTTCAAAGATACGCCAAGTAAAAATGATTGGAAAATGTCGTTAATATTTACATGATATCTACTCCCAATGATATTAACTTGAAATGTTACGTTTGTTTTATAATTATCTCACCATGGCAAGCCGATCCCATAATGTTTTTTTTTATATCACGCCCAAAAGTATTCAGGGGTATAGTATACTGTCACTTAATAATGACATACTGTCTTTTGATAGTGACACCACTTGCATTTCACGTTATGGACTGGAAATTCTCCAACCTTTTAATTCAAGACATATATCTCTATCAGAGATTCGTCTTGTTTGATATTGTTTTACAAATTTAAATAACGATACAGTTTTAAGAAGTATTATCACTTACAGCCAGCATAAACGATAAGTTTGGTTCCGTAATGCTAGTTGCTTCCCTGTTCCCTGTTTAGGAATATACTGTTTATAAATATAAATATATTTGTATTGTGAGTAAACATCTTAGTCGAGGCATACATTTGTCAATTTTATGTTGTTGATTAGATACAGCTCTGAAAAACTACTTTTAAAGTAAAAAATGTCTTCAACTCTAGATTATCAAAACAAAACCCTTATTAGACATAAAACCAACGAACACGTTATAATTATTCGTATGATGATAAGCTGCAAGACTTTTCATTTCTTATATCTTCCAAACTCTATTTTTTCCGTCTATATGTATCGGATATGTCTTTAACATGTTAGATTGTCTATCATTAGGAGTTAGGTATCAGGATATTGTATGATAGTTAGCTGCCAGACCTATCTGCGCTTTTTTCTCGTTTACAAGTTCCTTTTCACTTACCATGTGTCCTATATGTCGCGCTAGTTTTGGGGTCGATCTACAAGACCTTCAATACCTCACATTTTTTTCTCATTCCCATGATCGTCTTTCCCTCAACAGGTGTCGGGTATGCCGCGGCAGTGATGGCGTTCTGGTTGAACATTTTCTACATCGTCATCCTTGCCTGGGGTCTCTACTACATGTTCTCCTCGTTCCGGAGCACCGTATCATGGGCCACGTGCGACAACTGGTGGAACATCCCGAGGTGCCTGTCCAACTACGACAAGGAACATATCCCTTTTAAATGTTCCAACAGCACCTTCGATTTCGTGGTATGCAAGAAAGTTCTATTTACTATTCATAATATTCATAATACATTTGAAATCTATTACCTGGATCTTTGCCATTTTCTGCGAAAGCAGAGTTATGGCACTTGTTTAGAGCAAATATGACACTAGGGTCTCGAACAACTCGAAATGTCTTGCAGCTAGACTTATTATTCTTGAAAAAAATATCAAAAACAAGCGTGTGAACTTCAACTCTTGTGTAATTTGATCTTGTATTTTTTTTTAATAAGCGTTATTTCTATTTTATAAAAATGTAATTTTCGAAAATGTTTCGCGAGTTTCTCGAAAATGATTGCTGCTAGAGTGATGAAATTTTACAAACATTATAATCAGCACACAATCGTTTAGACTTTTAAGCATTATAGTCAATAGCGGAATAAAAGCCCCTGTCTAGCACAAAATGTCGTTATTTAACTCGCGTCCTGCGTATCTAGACAACGAATTGCTGCTACAGTGAACAACTTTACAGACATTTTAATCAGCATGTAAACTAGCAAACATGTTTGTTGGTTCATTTCTTTTTTCAAAATTAGCGGAGTTATGTCCCTTTTGGTACCCAATATTTTTTGGATTGGTGTATTTTTGCTAGAATGATTCAAAAGTATTAACCACCATGTGATCATATGCACCTAAGTATGTTGGACAGTTTTTTCTTGGTGTTACTGGCGTTTTAGATAAAGGAATCTTTTTGACATGTGTGGCGAATAACTAGAAATGTATTCCTGAGTGATGAAACTGTATAATGATATTATTCAGCACTTGCATGTGTGTGATTAGGTATTTTTCGTGTATGTGAACATAACGGCCACATGTCTAGTAGTTTCATTAGCAATTCAAATGTTAATTTGTTAAATGTTTTATAAACAAAAATATTTTACCGGCATTATGCAACATGTTTTGAAATGTTGGTGCATAAGACGAGTTTTGAGACATGGAGGAATCCGTACATAACGGCCAGATGTCTAGCAGTTTTATTAGGAATTCAAAAGGTCATTTGTTAAATGTTTTGTAATTTTTGTTTTTTGTACCGGCAATATGCAACATGTTTTGCCATGTAGTACTAATTATTTACATGTCGTGGGAGTGCTTCTTGTTAACACATTTAACACCTTTAAATGAACTTTCCTTTAAAAAGGTATGCAATTTTAGCTCACCTGACCACAACGTGTTCACGGTAAGCTTTTGTGGGCGCCGTTTACCTGCGTTCGTCGTGCTTTGTATGTCGTCAACATTTATCGTGTGGGCATTCAATAGGCTACATTTATTGTATCTCGACTGAGTTCGATTCTACATCTCGTCAGATCCATAACTATGTAACTAGTTAAAATTAAAGAAAAAACTTGCGAACACTCTAGACGATACATTTTTACCCAATCATCGTCACAACTACAACATTTGTTTTCTATTGATATCTCGACCAGGTTTGAAAATGGTTCCCGACTTTTGAAAAACATGGCAGTAAGGGGGCGGTGCAGTTCTTCTTATATGGCTATAGTTAAACCCTTCGAAAACTCTAGAAGCCATATTTAAATTTCTGATCATCTTGAAACTAACTTACAACATTTGTCTAAGAATAATGTCTCCTCTTCGAGTTCGATAATGGTAATGCTCCTTTCAAACACATTACAGCTAGGGGCCGGAATATTTTCCTTATATGGCTTAAGTCAATCCTTGTGAACATTCTATAAGTCGCTATTGTGCTCCATCATCACACAATTCGCTCAAAACATTTATTTACTAGCAGCTTAGGTCCATTGAAAAACATGGTCGCCTTGGGATGGGGTAATTTTCCTTATTAGGCGTTACTGAAACATTGTGAACACTCTAGAATTAAAATTTTTGTCACAAATCATGCTCATGGGATTTGTTATAAAATACCTCGGTCGAGTTCTTAACTCGTTCTGGAAATATCACAAAAACTGTTCAAAACAGTTCATTACGTTATGGTCTCAGGTGAGTGACCTAGGACATTCCGTCCTCTTGTTGTTATATATATCAACCTATCGACTCTGTGCAATAGAACGGCTTTTGTAGTACTTACTTTCATAAAGATTGTTTATATGGTTGTATGGCTTCATCTCAGAATATATTAGGCTTTAAGCACATGAGTACACATACATATAATAAACAATATAGTAAACAGTGGCCAATGCCATACAGGGATATAGATATAATATTTTAAGCAATATACATTTGTTCACATTATTTGCTTTTGTAGTACTTACTTTCATGAATATTGTTTATATGATTGTATGGCTTCATCTCAGAATATATTAGGCTTTAAGCACATGAGTACACATACATATAATAAACAATATAGTAAACAGTGGCCAATGCCATACAGGGATATAGATATAATATTTTAAGCAATATACATTTGTTCACATTATTTGCTTTTGTAGTACTTACTTTCATGAATATTGTTTATATGATTGTATGGCTTCATCTCAGAATATATTAGGCTTTAAGCACATGAGTACACATACATATAATAAACAATATAGTAAACAGTGGCCAATGCCATACAGGGATATAGATATAATATTTTAAGCAATATACATTTGTTCACATTATTTGCTTTTGTAGTACTTACTTTCATGAATATTGTTTATATGATTGTATGGCTTCATCTCAGAATATATTAGGCTTTAAGCACATGAGTACACATACATATAATAAACAATATAGTAAACAGTGGCCAATGCCATACAGGGATATAGATATAATATTTTAAGCAATATACATTTGTTCACATTATTATACGTACAGTATTTCAGTAAGGGATATTAACCGTTGAATCTTTCAAAAGCCTACGTCTTGCGAAACTAATTATCTTGAGGATGAGTTATTGTTTTTTTGATAATTCACGTATATCAGCACTACATTATGACCGCTCGACCTTTTGCAATATCTTGGGTTTTGCAGGTCACCAAGAGCGACTACGGCAACGTCTCGCAGCTGTACGGTAACATGTCTGAGTTCTCCTGCAAACAATACTATGATCCGAAAATATACACGACTCCGGTCAGAGAATTCTGGGAGTAAGTGTAACTCAATTTTGTTGTTTACGCCGCCAATGTATCTTTGACAGACATGTAACCAGAATACTCGTGTAAAGAACTTACATTATATAAATAAAATCAGAATTGAAAGAATATCAACATATATCAATATAGATGTCAAAGCGGCATCGGCGAGCATCGTTCATTACTACCGATGTTCTTCTTGTTCTTTCAGGCGGCACGTGTTACGAATATCCTCGGGTATTGATGAGCCGGGCGCCCTCCGATGGCAGTTGTC
This sequence comes from Dreissena rostriformis, assembly GCA_007657795.1. Classification (NCBI taxonomy): domain Eukaryota; kingdom Metazoa; phylum Mollusca; class Bivalvia; order Myida; family Dreissenidae; genus Dreissena; species Dreissena rostriformis. The sequence goes on from VMBQ01004537.1 coordinate 66,700, forward strand.
CCTATGTCTTCTCCTTGTCTGGATAATATGCTACTTCTGCATCTGGAAGGGAATCAAGTGGACCGGAAAGGTTCGTCTGTCTGCTCTGTGGTCATTATAAAAGCAGTCCAGGGCCAATATTTACCAACAAATTCATGATTTATGTCTTAGAATAAAGACTATTCTTTAAAGTGGAATAATTCCAAGAATTGCTTTATTTAAGTCAAACTTGATAATACATTTCTCTATCTCATTGATTCTTTATGTAGAACATTATTTTACGGACATAAACACCATTTGTTGTATGTATGTATTCAAACGCTGGACTTATTTTTCTTGGTTCAAAGTCTATTCTTTATGCTTAAGTCTAAGACTGGGTAAGTGAAAACGGGTTGTGGTTAATATCGGTTCAGTTTAACCAGACTACAAAATAATTTTCTTACTTTAGTCTGGTAAACGTGACGGCCTAAGACACTTATGACCCGTATTTGATGAAACTTAATCGCCCCCTTGGTGCTAATAGGTACCATGTGTTATTCCACTTTGCATTGTACCTTATTGCACCAATGGGGCGAAATATTCAGCATCCTCAAAGGTTGGACATGCCCATCGCTGTAAGACCTTTCCGGTCCAATAATTGTTCAATGAGTTATTGCCATTTTATTATAAATATGTCATTTTCTAATAGATTTTTCGTTTCCGCGCGAGATCTCAGGAACTAGTGATCCGAATTTGAGACAACTTTAAATGAAGTACGCCGACAGGGAGGACATGAGTGCACTTTCCAGTGTTTTATTGCTCCTGGAATAATAATTTGTTTCCACACATGATCTCGAACAATCATGAAACTTAATACTTTAAAATTCGTTTAGGATGGACATGCGCTTATTGTCAGGTCGCAGAGATCTCGGACACTATTCATCCAAATTTGAAAATTCATAGAGTTAGGAGTTTATTTCAACATACATTAGGCTTTAAGTCCATGAGTACACANTTGATACAGAAAGCGTATCCTCTGCACAATTGTTACCGACATTGTTTCCTCCTCCAGGTCCGGGCCTGACGTTCCTGGCGTACCCCAGCGCCATGGTGCAGCTCCCCATATCACCGCTCTGGTCCGTGCTCTTTTTCCTGATGCCCCTCATGCTGGGATTGGACAGCCAGGTGGGTATAGCCTCGCTTCCATATTCCTTTCGACAGCCAGGTGGGTATAGCCTCGCTTTCAGTTTCCTTTAGACAGCCAGGTGGGTACAGCCTTGCTTTCATTTTCCTTGGGACAACAGGATAGGTACAAACTCCCTTAAATTTTCATTTGTGTTGTGATTGGAAAAAACATCAAATGGACTTGTTTTCTGCCTTGGTCCGAAATACCCGCTCCATGTCATTCTTAACGATTAGGTGGAATTCTTTACTGTGTTTATATGTGGTTCGACCATTTCGTAACGTACGTGTAATTTACGATAAAATATTATAGACGAATTCGATTTGTCTGAAAGCTCTGGCAACTACTGATGATGGAGGAATATAGCTATTTGCCTGTCCGTTCGTTCGTTTTTTCAGTACATCCGTCCTCCGCACAAAGTTACCACAAAATGACACGTTTCGTCTTATATGAAAAATTCTTCCTAAAAAGCTTTGATACTTGGATGGATGTTGTCTTTGTACACTATCAACACACACACACCCATCACACCTAATTTACAAATAGACTTTGACTTACTTTTAGACTGTTACTTAATCCGAAAGCCCAAATTCGTGATTAACCCAAAATGATTCGTTGAGTCTAGCATCAATTTTGCTTACTATCAAGCTTTGGTACTTGTTTGGGTGATGTCTTGGAATACTATCAACATAACCACATTACATGACCTCATGTTGGCCTATAAATTAACTTACAGTTGAACTAATACTAAATCAAATTTCTTGGTTAACCCAAGTTGATCGTTCGCTTAACGTCAGAACTACTTCCTTAAAGCTTTGATTTCCAATGGGCATATGAATCAGTACTTACAAGGCTTCCATCGGATTATACTTATTGAATTAGTATAATCCGATGGAAGCCTTTGTAAGAACTGATTAAAAAAATATTTGTATACAATTACCTTTTCATGGAATTGACAGGGAATTGTTGAATGGAAGGCTTTTCAGTGTTTATTTTTTTTTGTGAAAACTGGCCATACAAATCAGTTTATAATTACAGCGAAGTTAATTTAGACGAAATAATGTATAATTTCAAGATATAACCTACGCAGTTTGTCGCTTTTTTTAAGAAACCTAATTTTTAAGCTGTTTTTAAGAAACTCTTTTAGCGACTTGCATACATCTACAATGACCAACGCGTTTAATTGTTTATGACGTTAACTGTAGGCGGACTTGTTTCATATGGTGTAGCGTACATAACATTCCACCTGCTGTGCTATGTTAGTATATCCAATGACGCGAATAGTTCGCCCCTGCGATTTGATAGTCTGTTAAATGACACAAACACAGTAAGAGGGCTACATGTTACCTTTTGCCACCTACCTTGGTCTACCTTGTAGCAATGTTCCACCGGCCTCTTGATTTCAACAATGTTTGTCGTACACGTATACAAAATCGTTTATCCATGTTTAACTTTGAGCATTTTTTACGAACTTGCAGAAAAGTTACATAATATAATTCATTATATAATGTGTTGCTTTTGCACTATTTGCTAAAAATACGTAATTCAAGTATGTTTACCATTATCTACAAATTAACACATCAGTTACTTACATGCAACGCAAGGGTTTTAGTGCCAACAGAAAATAAGCACTACCTACATGAAAATGTATGAATTACGTGTTTATATAATAAGCGTTACATTATACAATACTTGTGTAACATGTTGTGATAAACACGCCCATCAAGTTATTCTGCAATTATATTTTCACATAATTTTTATTGACAACGGGAAGGTTTAATATCTAGAAAAATAGCAGTCAGTTCATATAAAGTGTGCATGAAACAGTAGATGCTTACAAGTGGCCAATCATTGTGTTGGTCAACACTTTATTATTATTGACAACGCAGGTGCTTCATTGCTAAAAACAAAACAGTTTTTAGTTGATGGAAATTAATTAACACCCGGCGTAAATAAACAATATGTGTTCTTTTTATAAAACATGCCAATACAATGTTCCATATTTAGCATAAATCTGCATCTGACATGTTTAAATGTTTAAGTGTTCACATGTTTAAGTTACGCAATTGTGTTATCTATAGTTCTATCTTTACTATTATATTGTTTAATTGTTGTGTAACATTATTATTATTATTTTATAATCATTATTTTTGTCTATGCACTTTCATTATGCTCATGGGTGTGCCATGCTTATGCTCTTTCGTAGCAATGAGATTTGCTCGAACATTTCTTTCCTGTGAACATACCTAAATAAAAGATGTGTACAACTTTCAAATCTTCGGTATTTAAGACAATATATAAAATAAATGTCTTAATAAATTAGTATTTTTACACACTCTTTAATTAGCAGACAATCTGATTTCATGAAGATGCGTAAATGGTACATAAGTACCTTTGATGTACTAGTATAAACTTCTTCGAAGGTACCAATGTACCTGCATTAGTTCACAGGGGTATGGGTTATTCCAAAATGGTTTACGTGTTTGTAATTACATGTACTTGTAAACTGTAAGTCTATTTAAATGGGAATCCAATCCAATGTTGTTGCAAGTAAATGCAATTTACATTTTTATTCTATAAAACTGCCAATAAAATCCTTCGTGGTGTTGGAAGAAAATGCAATTTACATTTTTAGTCTATTAAACTGGCAATACAATCCGTCGTTTTGTTGGAAGTAATTTGTTTTTAAATTTTAAGTCTATTAAACTGGCACTAAAATCCGTCGTGTTTTTTGAAGTAAATTAAATTGACATTTGTAGTCTATTAAACTGGCAATACAATCCATATTGGTGTTGCAAACAAATGCAATGTACATAAGACGTCTATTAAAAGGTGAATTCAGGCCATCGTGTTATAATTTCAGTTATTGCAATCAAATGTATGTACATTTGCTATGTATTTAATGTGATTTAAATATGTCATGCTGTTGCAAGAAAATGCTTTGTATATTAATAGTCTATTAAAAGGAGAATCAACCCCTTCGTTTTAAAAGGGGGAATCAAATCTGTCGTGTTGTTGTAAGCTAATTCAATCTTTGTTGTGCTGGTTCCCTACTCTTCAAAACTACAACAAAAAAATGTAAACCATTTTTCATCCAAACGTAAACGTACTAAAAGATTTTTAATTTAATGAATTTAAAACAATTTTTACGAGCCTATTTCAAACGCCGAACAATATATATATGTGTTTGATATTGATTTATGCCCCAATTGCCAGAGGGGAGCATATAGATTTGTCCTTGCAGTTCCGTTGTTTCGTCTGTACTTTCGTCTCTCAGATTTTGTGTGCTGCTGCAGGAAAACAACTTCCCAAAATATTGACCAGCATGTGAACATTAGAAAGTAAAAAATATCGATGGAAATCCTTTAACATATATTCTTCATAAACTTGAGATTAAGTATATATTTTTTCGTCTTGTTTGATTCAGTTTGTAACAATGGAAGGCTTCTTTACGGCGTTGATCGACGAGTTTCCTGCCATGTTTGCCCTCAGACGAGAACTCTTCATCGGTCTCGTCTGCTGTTGCTCCTATCTCATAGGGCTCTCCTGCGTCACCGAGGTAAGCCTCCAGTAAACAGCGGTAAAAACCGATGTGCAACGAGTGTACAAGACGTCACGTCATTGGTTGATTTAAAACAAGAACTACAAATCCTGCAAAAAAAAACTGAAAGGTTGCGAGATTAAAATACCATTTCACAAGGTTTATTCTGACGAGTGCAGAAAACCAGTGCAGCAATTATAGAACGCTAAAACGCATGTAACTAATGTAGAAAATGTTACGACATTTATGAAATAACCGTGGTCGAAAGAACACCCCATTTTTTATTTAAATTATAAATATTAGCGTTCTGTGTGACTTAATGAGCTATTTTGGCATTAAAATTAACAGAAAAGAGGCGGAATGAGTTTTGTGTTTTTTCATATTGATTGTAACTAGTACGCAGCTCACAAACATAGAGGCTGTTTGGTTGGACGAAGTTTGGGAAAAAAGAGTCGTGGTTTGCAAAGCTATCACAATCATATGTCTGTGTCAAACAAGAAGTATCTATGCTCTCATGTCATATCCTTTAAAACTCTAAACTTTACCGAGTAATGACCAGCCTAACGAGAAATGAATATCTTAACTAGTAATGAATATCGTTACGAGTACGAGTAATGAATATCTTCTGTCGTACGCCTGAAGTTTTCACCACATAAACAAAAGCTGCTGCTTCTACTGTCAGACTTGCAATTAAGCTTACCTGCTACATACAAAGTCGTTATAAAAGAGCGATATTTGTTTCTTGCCACAAAGAGTGATAATTGTTTCTTTCCACAAAAAGTGATATTTTTTTTTGCCACAATGACTCATATTTGTTTCTTTTCAATTTCATATTGAAACAAAGAGTGATATATTTTTCTTTCCACAAATAGTTATATTTGTTTCTTGCCACAAAAAGTGATTATTGTATCTTTCCACAAAGAGTAATATATTTATCTTGCCACAAAGAGTGATATGTGTTTCTTGCCACAAAGAGTGATATGTGGTTCTCGCCACAAAGATTGATATTGGTTTCTCGCCACAACTAGTGATATTTTTTCCTGCCACAACTAGTGATATTTGTATCTTGCCACAAAGACTGATATAGGTTTGTTGTCACAAAGAGTGATATCCGATTCTTGCCACAAAGATTGATATATATGTTTCTTGCCACAAAGATTGATATATATGTTTATTGTCACAAAGAGTGATATATGTTTCTTTTCACTTCTAGTGATATTTGTTTGTTGTCACAAAGATTGATATAGTCATTGCAACAAAGAGTTATATTTGATTCTTGCCACAAAGAGGGATATTTGTTTCTTGCCACAACGATAATTTATTTGTTTCTTGTCACAAAGATTGATATTTGTTTCTTGCCACAAAGAGTGACATTTGTTCCCGGCCACAAAGAGTGATATTTGTTTCTTGCCACATAGAATGATATATTTGTTTCTTGCAGGGTGGAATGTACATGTACCAGTTGTTTGATTTCTACGCAGCCAGTGACCTATGTCTTCTAGTGCTGATTTTCTTCGAGTGCATCGCCGTATCCTGGTCTTACGTTGAGACGAACAAGACATTAACTTATATTTTTAAACTAAAGGCATTGTCTTTCTTGATTCGTTATTTTAGTGAATAAACATGCGTTTATTGGTTATTACGTCTTTCTTTTTTAAAAATGTAGAGAATTTTTATTTTTTTTTTAATTTCCGAAACGAGGTCAGATACTGACCTTATTTTTGGTGTGCGAGTCTACCTACATGATTTACCGATCAAGTTCGAGTTTCATTTAGGTTGATTGATTTTTGACGAAGTTACGGTTCTTGGATTTAACAATTTTCTCTAAAACAGCTGCTGTTCGGCTTTGAAGTGTTGTAGGGGGCATTGTGTTCCACAAACACAGCTCGTGTTAGTTGCCGTAACATTACATAGGCATCAAATTGACAATGTGACACGAGTGTCCAAAGAATATTCGTAAGGTTGTATTCCTGTCGTCAACAATGACATTCCCTCAATTCAACGTTGTAGTATATAATATCTGATGCATATGCTTTAAAGAATTATCATCTTCATCCTAAATTTCAAATCACATTAATTCTTTTTAGTGTGCATCTGAAAACAATCCTGCAGACAGACAATAAAGTGGCATCATTTTAATAGACCGCATATCTTTGGATCTTATCATAAACCTAATCGTCCATAATAAACCATATTCCAGTGCCGACCATTTTACGAAAAGTACATTTCCCTTCGTTTAAATACAATAAGTTATCGTCGTACAAATTTTTTTTTTGCTAAAGTAAAAGTCAGGCATACAAAATATGTAAGGTTGGGGCTACCCAACCAACCCGAAATTAGTTTTTTTTTAGTCTGTCGGACGTGTTAAAATCAACTGTTTAATGCCTAAATGGCTTGTTATTTTTGTATGTGTAACCCGTACTTTGTTTTAATAACAACAACTTTGAAATCATGTTAAAGAAAATCATTGGAGTGAGTGGAATATAATTTTGGTGTTAGCTCATCGGAGCACAAGATGCGCACTGTCAGCGTTTGTGATCACAAGACTTTCTGATTGTTTCAGGTGTGAATCGGTTCTATGAAAAACTCCACTCGATGTTTGGTTTCTACCCGAGTCGATTCTGGAAATTCGCATGGTGTATTGGAACGCTTGGGATTACTATGGTGAGTATAAGTCAATTGCTGAATATGTATGTTGTTGTTTCAACGTAGTGGAATCCTTCATAGCTTTTTATTGGTGCATATAAGCTAATACTTCTTTGACCCTTTACATTGTTAAGAACGAAATGATCGAAAGCACGAAAGGTATTTTATTCTGTGATCCAAAGATGGTATCGTTTTCATTGTTGCTTTAAAATACGAAGACTCCATGCCATTTTTTTTAGTATGTCCCTACTGCACATGTTTCTATACGTGACTAGATGGGGATACGAAACAACACAGCTTGACAGTCTGTCTGTCAGTAGTCCCACCTCGTCACGCGTTGGAACATGTGAAGAAATGATCATTTGAAGTTGCATCATTAAAAGCTTAGACAACTATATTTTAAACTGCTTTCGTTAAAAGATATAATATGCAAACATTTTCGCAGAAAGAGCAACTGGTATTTCATATTTTTATCATGCATAAGTACCTTAAGGGCAACTGAGAAATGTATTTGCACATAAAACAGTTTTCCTTACACACCTCACGTATGTGTTATTTTCCGATACAAAGCACAAAGAAAGCAAACATTTTTGTGTTGTAGATATCCTGTCGCATTGTGGAATTACTGCGCGTTATTGGAACTCCCGAAAAATCCGAAACTGCTTTACATACCTGTTAATTAATGACATCTTTGAAAAATCGATATTGCTGTCTTGAGAAAGTATGTGCGACGTGGGTACTTTATCGATATTGTTTTCGATTATAGTCCATATAAAATCAGAAACCAATACCAGCTTTAACACATTAGTTGAAAAGATGGCTTTTTAGAGATTTACTTATTACTTATATGCATGTTCGATAAAACCATATTTCTCCACTTTTGTGATGTTTTCCCTCCCATATTGCTCCACTTTTGTGTTGTTTTCCCCTTCCATATTTATCCACTTTTGTGTTGTTTTCCCTCCCATATTTATCCAATTGCTGTCCCCCATACAGGGCGTCTTCCTTTTCTACGTGGTGAAGTTCGAGCCCGTGACGTACTTGGAGTACCGCTTCCCAACCTGGGCCCACGTGATCGGGGTCATGATGGCCCTGTCGTCCGTGGGGCTCATCCCAATATACATGATCTACTTCTTCCTGAGGACCCCCGGGACCGTCCGAGAAGTAGGTTATGTAGAGTTTATTTTAGAGTTTATTTCAACATGCATTAGTCTTTAAGCCCATAAGTACACACATATTACAACACAATATATTCTCAGATGGTCAATTACGTACATTATTTTTTACAGAACCAAGATCATTATCGTTTCAAAAAGGTTTAATAATACAACACATGTGTATACACTTTATCGTATTTGTATGTTTATATTAAGTAGATAAATAAATTAAAGTGCATATATTGGATCATAAGTAACAAATTATCCTGATTGTGTATCCTTCCCGTATATCGTTCATCATGCTGCCCCTTGGATTGATCAACACGAAAATATACAATATGGTTGAACTTCAACGTATATTTTTTGCAAATATTCATGAAGAAATCATCATAGTAAGCGGACATTAGACTTACATGTATATTTTAATGTATTTACATGAAAGGGTCATGTTCACAATTCGGCAGAACTACTATTTTCTCCGTGAAATATTTCCGATTTGCAAAAGTAAAATATATATTAAATTAACGGCATATATAGTCAAGCGAAATAACGTTCGTGACTACGAAGTGTATTAGAAATATCGTTTCGGTTGATAATTTAATATTGAATCGAAATGGATACAACTGTAAATCATTTGAAACGCTTTTTATATGTTATTTGGAAGATACGTATTTCACTAGAATAACGTTACAAATGAGCACCACAAGTATAGAGCTTGTAAACTGCAATTAGAAGGTTCAAATTCAAGCGACCTCAACTTTTTTTTTGTTTTGGGATGGAAACAAAAAGCAAAATTTTTATTCGAATATTCGGTTATTTAAGTATTCAGTATATGAGAAGAAGAGTTGACAGTTTTTGATATTTTATAACGAACAAAGCTGCTACAGACATATTATGGAAACGTGCAACGATATGTATGAATATTCAGCATAATACATTACAATTCATCAAAGATGTACACGTACAAAGGCCCTACAAGTAACACAGTTGACATACAATCAGACCTACTTCATCACGGAATTTTATCCATATGGCTCTCGAAATATTTCGCGGTTGTTACATTATTTGCTTAAAAATGGCAGCCTTTTGACCCGCATATATAACAGGGATGAAACAACAGTTGTTTATTAGTTGACATTTTCAAAGTTTCGAAAATGATGAAGGATAGTCACCGAAAAGATGTTTACTTGAACTTAATTGTACAGTATGCGATTGATAATAAACCACGATTTAATAAACTATGGGAGGATCAGTTACAGCAAACAGTCAAAACGAAAACACAACAGTAGGTTACAAGGTGAATTTGAAACATATCCTGTATTCTTGACATCCATAGGCTGCAAGGACTTTTGTTAATTAGAGACTTATAGGTACAACGTATTAACTTAATACGCTTATATTAAACAGAAAAAAAGAAACAGGTATGTAAATAGTGAAAAAATATTCGAATGGTTTTTATAATTCCAATATTTGAATATTCGTTGCCATTCCATTTTTTTTGGGCAAATTTCTCTTTCTTTAGCGGCATTCATACTTTGAAACCAGTCAACATACTGTACAACTGTGTCACAGTCTGTGATGATTTTGGACTGTGACAAATTTACCAACAGATTATCAAATCTATGTGCTATGAAGTTTAACCATAGTTATCATTAACTATTTGCTTTTGTTTTTAAACACTAGATAAAACAAGGGATGTGTTGGTCAGAAACACAATGCCCTCTTTTGAGCCAATTTGACCCATATATTTGACCTTTGACCTTGAAGGATGACCTTGACCTTTACCTTTCACCACTCAAAATGTGAAGCCCCATGAGCTACACATGCATGCCAAATATCAAGTTGCTATCTTCAATATTGCAAAAATTATGACCAAGGTTAAAGTTTTGGACAGAATGACGGACAGACAGAATGACAGACAGGCCAAAAACAATATACACCCTCTTCTTCGAAGAAGGGGGCATACAAACATTTATTAAAAGGATGCTTGCTTCCAAAACAAGCTGATTAAATTAAGAATTGATCTGCGCTCCGTACATTAGATGTTAATTTCATTTAAAAGTGGATGAAATTGGTCAAAAAAGGGAGCAAAACATAAAAAAAGCATTTTTATAATTTAAGTTAATTACATGGGACAAAATGGTTGTTCATTGAACTTGGCTAAGATAATGGACAAATTCATTCTGACAAAAAAATGCTGGATTTCGCTGGTAATAAATGCAAAAATAGAGACTTTAAGGACCATATCTTCACAATTTGAAGGCGTAATGGCTTAATATTAATCTTGGTTATGATTTTATGCCCACATAGACATGCTCATGAACTATTGTCCAAAAAAACTGTTAGACTAAGGGATTGGAAATGAATATGGTCAATGACTGACAAATAATGACCCCACACCTCTCAAAGGAAAGGCATAAAAATTCGGTCAGAAATGGTATTTATGGCGAAGAATTCTGTTGATGATGAGTATCAAAATGTGATTAACCCCATCCCTTTCACAACGCAATTAACACTTCATTAATATTACAAACACGTTAGAGTGCTTAATTATCACTGAGAGACCATTATTTATTAATTATGACGCACTTTCAACAGAACTGCAGCTCAAATACCTGTTATCATAGCCGATAACTTGAAGGGAGAAAATGAATAAGGTCAATGACTGACAAATAATGACCCCACACCTTTTCAAGGGAAGGAAAAAAAAGGTCAGAAATGGTATTAATGGCGTAGAATACTGTCGATGATGGGTATCAAAGCGTTATTAACTCCATCATTTCCACAACGTAATAAACACTTCATAAATATCACAAACACATCCGAGTGGTTAATTATTACTGTAAAACTTTTATTATTTTATAATGAAGCACTGCAAACAGAACTGCAGCTCCAATACTTGTTACCATATCTGATAACTTTTAATCAAAACGTTGTTTATGACTATGTTTCACACTTTCGTTACAGACAGCAGATAGATGAAATAAAGGCTAGGGAACAAGGGACGGCAAAAGGTTCTGACACAAACATCAGTGCTGGTTTCAAAAAGCACCAAATAATAATTAACAGAAAAACTATTGCATAGTTGCACTTATTGTTTTTCACCGGATATAATGTTTCCCTGTTGATATTTTCAAGAAACAGTGTAAGAAAAACATGTTTACAAATATACACTGAGTTATAATACGTAATTTCATTATCCCTGTGTGCTGCATACTGAAAATTGTGTGATTATGATGATTTTGTGCTCATATTTGAGAAAAGCATTTCTATAAGGTTTTTCTCAATCAAAAAGGTTTCATACCAACATTTTAAACTGTTATTTCTAGACAAGAGTCCAGTCATTTTTTGTTAGTTTAAAAAAGGGCCACATATCTGCTACTGTTGAAAAATAACGGCACCGAAAAAAATGGTACACAAGTTCATATGCTGATTAATATAAATTTCATCCGTGAAGAAGCAATTTTTCTTGAATAACATGCAACATACAAATATAATGGACAGAAGGACAAGAGAAAATCTATAAGCCCAAACACTACATATGAGGCATTAAAATATAATCATGACAAACAAACTTAGCCAATGGTTGAAAAGTAAAAACGTGCGCCGTTTTCATTGGTGCGTACGCCTGCTCTGTAGCAGTTTAGACAAAAGTAGGTGGCGTCTCTTTGTATTTAAGCAACATCAATCTATGTTAAAACAGAAGATATGAACAGTCAGTGCAAAGTTGCACAAACCGATGAAGTTGCAAAATACGAAGAATAAGATTGAATTAACCGCACACCGATATTGCAATAGCACCACCATGGACTCCACAAGTTGGTTATTTTTTATTGTTGCCCTGGACTTTGGATACGTTGTGTGTGGCATTTTCAATGAAACAAAGTCGTTTTTGGAGGAGGAGTCAGTTCTGTCAATATTTCGGTTTCGCGAACAGGACCTTTGCCCGGGCAGAGACGTGTGTTTGTCCGACAGATCTTCTCTCGAGGACCCCAGAAAAACAGACAACTTGGCGTCATGTTGTACCGGTGAGATGTCTTTATTATTTTGGTCAAGTCATCTTTGTTTTATTTACAAAATCCGTGCAAAATATAATAAACATATATGCTATACTGACCTTTTGAAACCGACACAACATAATACTTACTGGATATATTTGGCAATAAAACATGAAATTGTATCAAATACATAATTTTATTCTATTAAAAAAATCAATTCATAATAATCATACATAAAATGCATGAACTGAGTTGTATTAATAAAAGACTGACAATCTTGATAATTAAACCATACATGAAATTAAATTCATTTTTCTTTATTAAAACATACCATTTAAATGAAATAAAAAGTGAGGGTACATATTGTAGCAACGTTATCTGTACATAATTGTATATGACTAAGCAACAGTATTAACGCATTTCCGTGTATTTCCATGTTTTGTATTAAAGCTTATATAAATAATTATGTTTTAACGGTATTAGAGTTTATTGTTGGTTCATGGATAACAATTTGACGGTTGAACACGGTATAAGTTTTTTTGACCATTGTCTAAAATACAATTGAGACAATACATTATGTTTGGTATAATATATTATCATTATTATAAATCGTAGTATAGTGGCAGTCTTTTGTTCGTTCCGATATGGTGAAATAAGGCATTAAGACCATATTTTACAACATGTACAATTCCATAATTTTTCATGGTTGCAATTATGTTCTTTATTGTAAATTGTCTTATAGTTTTGCCTTTAGTGTGTCTATTATTACGAAAACATATTCTCGAAAAAGGCATGTTTATATGTTATTTAACAGGTCTTTGTTATAAAATAATAGTATACTTAGTAAAATGCATTGACTATAAATTTTCCGTAACAAGTGTGAAAACCCCTTAAAAACAAACCCGTTTGAAGTATTAATACTAAGTATGTTCCATTAGTACTTTGCTTTGTTCCTTTCTGTATTTTCATTAAAGAATTTACAAAAATATTTGAAACAGAAGATAACTTCATTGTTTTACATGGAAATGTATTTAACATGCTAATTGTCGAGTTCACTTTTTTAATCGTATTGCTTTCAATAATTGCAAACCAACTGTCAATGTATTATATAGTTTTGGTATTTCTTCTTTAAATAGTTTACATAAAGAATTATTGAAAAAGTAGATAATGTCACTTCTCAAAACAGTATTCAACATACATATTGTTAGTTGGTGTCTTAAAGTGAGACTGAACGATTTTGTCAAATATTTATGAATTTATATAAATTGTGTAAAAGACTTTTTATACATATATTTTAATATAAATTAAAAATAAAAGTTAAGAAGAACATGTGTCGAAAAATGCGAAATAAACCAGATATTTACATCTGAAATCGAATATGGCTGGAAGTCTTATTCGCCAGCATACATATCATGCATGAACAATGTGTATCTAAATTTAGTTTAAGTGCAGATTCGTTCATATGACACAAAGACACAATTTTGTATCGTAACAAATACGAGTTAAGGTGTCGGCATCGGCTTTAACCAGCGCTAACCTGTCGTTGCTGCATTTTATGAAATTCGTCTTCAATGTATAATTTTTTTTGCCTATTTTGTGTTATTGTAACATATTTTTATCAATTTATTACAATTTAACACAAATAAAAATGGCGCATACCCACTTTAAATCGACTTGTATCGAAACAGAACACCGCGGCTGTAACAGTGATGTAAGCTTAACATGAATAAATCAATTACCCCATTTATTATTTCTAACAGTATTGTGACAGAAAAGGAGTACTTTTAACTTAACTGATATTTATATACATTTATTAATATTTCTGTAAGTCACTAATCTATTATCGGTTTATATAGAGAATAACAGAGAAGTTTTGTAATAGATCAGGCAAGGCGTAATATATATTTCGGCGAGGCTTGCCGATCCGTTATTTTATTTGTGCCGAGCTAATATTTTACAAGAAGATCAGGCAGTAACCCTTTTTTTATGTTTATCATACCTCTAAGTCCCCAGAAAAGAAACAATGAAAAGAAAATCGCTACGACGCTGCATTTTTATCGGGAATGAAAATGATCTTTGACGTTTGACTTGTTAATAATGACATCATGAGCACGTGCGCTAAATATATGTTAAATATGTTTTTTCGCAGTTTTATCGCTTTTTGTGTCTAAAATATTTTTTATCTTGATACTAATTTGTTTGTTTTGTTGAATCTGATTTTATACTACTAAAAATTATGACTTTTAAGTTCACTCCGAGTAAAATGACTAACATCCAAACATCGACTGATTTAACAACTTCCTGTTGAGCAGGACGTTATCAGCAGTTACACATTCATTTTTAATATATGATAAATACTTTTTTGCTGTTTGTGTTGCTTTCTCTGGATTAAATGTAATACATCTTGGTATCAAATAGTTTGTTTGGATAAATCTGATTCATTTTTACAATAAAATATTACTTTTTTTATTAAGTCTGATATAAGAACTTCCTGTTGAACAAGATATAAAAAATATATATCATGCAGCGTTATATCAGGCCGATATCAATGCAGCGGTATGATAAAACGTAGTATCTTAAACGATTTGTGCATGGCGAACTGTCAATCGGATAACATAATTAGTACATAACTACAAAATAGAACCAATAAACTGTACGTATTGTTTAAATGATTGCAATGCCCATCGTTTAATATCAATTGATGTAAATTACTTTGGAACTGTTTCTTATAGTTTTACGAGGTATGGATTTTCATATGTGGGAATAACGAAGGCTTATATTCTAAATGATAAACAATTATAACGTTCAACGCAAAGCACTGGGGTTTTAAACAGCTCGTCACATCTTACCTTTACAAACGAGTGCCAGAGCTAGAGAGTGTCTAAACTGACTGCTCCTTCAAAGCCGGGTATCTCAGTTCGTCCAAGGCACATACTAATAAAATGTAAAACATATCGTTCACATAAAAAGGTGGTCTAGAAAATACCATCATTAATAGATCTTCCAGCTTGAGAAACTCAGAAATGCGCGCGGCAAGTGTTATGTAAAAGGACAAGAATGCCGTTGTGCACAGGAGTCTNGTAAAACATATCGTTCACATAAAAAGGTGGTCTAGAAAATACCATCATTAATAGATCTTCCAGCTTGAGAAACTCAGCAATGCGCGCGGCAAGTGCTATGTAAAAGGACAAGAATGCCGTTGTGCACAGGAGTCTTCATTTTAATCATGTGAATGATTGTGTGTGCCTTAAGCTGACGACCAACAACTATCAGCGGATTAAATAGTTTAGTACACAACAGATACAGTAACGCATTCTTGATATACATTTGTATAGTAAAATTAAGTATAATCCTGTCAAATTGTAGACACTTCTTAGTAAGTCCATATTGTCAAGTTACAAATTCCAATAACCTATATGTTAAATGCAGTTGAGGTAACTTGCATACTGTTTTTTGTAATGATATATGTTTGCCCATTATATGTCTAACATGTAATCTATTTAATTACTCACACTGTTACTTAAATACCTTCTTACGCCTTAAGACCAACTTTTGGTGCGGTCTAATTGATGGTCAAGAATTAGACGTTAAAAGAACTATCATTGAATTCATTTGATTGTTCCACTAAAATAGATTCATTACTATAAATGACTTAATATATAAACAACGATATTAATATGCATCGCCATGTTAGTATTTATTATATTATTAGTTATATAGTTTAAGTTCTACGAATGTCGATTGTCTCGTTGCAAACAGAAAGTCTGGAACAAGTGGTTTATAACAAGTGGTTTATAACAAGTGGTTTATAACTTTCTCTTATGATACATTGTTCTGTGTCATACCTATCAATGTTGTGTCATACCTATCAATGTTGTGTAATACCTATCAATGTTGTGTCATACCTATCAATGTTCAAAAAACAACAAATCGCAACCTCAACTTCATTATTAAACTTATTTAACATTAAATTGTATTGCGAATGCGAATGCCTATATGTATTTATTCCAATATACATTGCATATAACGTGTAACATGATGCAATTTGAATGCAAACAATTCTGCATGGTGCATACATATTTTGCGTATCGAACTATATCTCATATATTAGTATCTTGAATTATTGTTATACTGACCTTTATGTGTATGA
>VMBQ01004538.1:0-12161 GCA_007657795.1 Dreissena rostriformis
CGATTGCGGGGAACAAATTCCACTTCAAATAGAAATAGGCCGAGTGACAAAATGTTGATACCGAATGCAGACTTAATGAACAAAAACAAAACATGGTATTATCATAGTTTCAAACATGTAGCAACTAATGGCACGATGCTGACTGTCAAAGTATACTGGTCTCTGTATTATCCTCGTTATGAATACATACAGGTTTAGTCATGTCATAGGCGACTATACGTATACACCATCAACATTTTATTATATGTGCCCCCCGCTCTGTGAAAAGAGGGTTTAATGCATGTGCGTAAAATGTCACCCCATATTAGCCTGTGTAGTCCGCACATGCTAATCAGGGACGACACTTTCTGTATAAACTAGAATTTTACTAAGAAGAGACTTCTTTTTAACAAAAACAAAATACAATACAAGCGGGAAGTGTCGTCCTTGGGACGACACTTGACGCACATGCATTAAACCCCCTAGTATTGACCACACAACTTAAATATCTTTCAGATAATGAAACATCGACTCTGTTCTGAACAAATAAATCTTGTTTCTTTGTTATTGTTTCTCTATACATAATAAACTTAATTGACAGACAATTAGTGACACTTACGCGATAATTATATAACGGACGCTATCTACAGTGTGATAGTATAGTAGTGGTTTTTACGAACTGACTAACCAACTTTCGTGGATAAATACAGCTAGGGCTGTTGTCTATACGTGAAGATTTTAGAGGTAAGAATTTATTTCATATACCATTTCAGCGAAGTTGTTATTTAAAGCTACAGCCTTTTTTAAAGCTTGGCTTATTTGAACTTCCATTTTGCATGCATCTCGGTAGGGATACAAACATTAGCACACTGGGGGTGTTTGCTTCAGAGTAAATAAATAAACGAGCCAATATGTATGTTTATATCACATTTATTAATATATTATACTGGGACGGTATGATAACACTCATAAGTTTGATTACATTTTAATGGAAAATCAACACTCAGCAGTCAATACTTTTATTTCTGACACGACGTCGTACTATTTTTAATATCACAAACCTCTGTTATTAAACAAAATTCAATTATATGTATGTGTATTACGATTGAACGAAAACTATATATTATTAATATGCATCTTACATTGTTATTGAAAATCTCAAGTAAATGATACATTCTAACTCTGCACAGAGTCATGCCGTGTCTGAACTATNACAAACACACCACCCTAGCAATCATGGTATTGACCTAAAACTGACCGCCTCAAGCATGTACATTTAAACAATGCCCTGCAGACCGAAATTATGATCAATCCATGGTTAATAATCCGTTTATTCTTCAAAATAATTGTCAACAGCGTGACATAGAGCTGAATGCATGCGCAGGATTAGACGTTATGATACAACCATTATTTTGTTTGCGTTAAATTTGTACTATAATATAAAGAGTGTTCTTGCAAGATGTATACATTAATTGAGTTTCCTCCTGATTGCAGAAGCGGAACCGGAAATACCCGAACCTGAAGAAATCCTCGTGAAAAGTCCCGAACTGCACTGGATCTGCTGGAAAGAACATAAACCTCGCCCGAACACTTCACTGGGGCTACGTACAACTGGCGTCATGGAACCGAAGTTACATGGTCATGTACGTATGTAGAACTATATGTGTGGGCCGCGCTCTGAGAAAATGAGGTTCAATGCATGTGCGTAAAGTGTCGTCCCAGATTAGCCTGTGCAGTCCGCACAGGCTAATCAGAGACGACACTTTCCGCCTAAACTGGATTTTCGTCAAGAAGAGTTTTCCTTTAACCAAAACAGACAATACAAGCGGAAAGTGTCGTCCCTGATTAGCCTGTGCGGACTGCACAGGCTAATCTGACACGACACTTTACGCACATGCATTTAACCCCCTTTNGTTTGCTTCAAAGTAAATAAATAAACGAGCCAATATGTATTTTTATATCACATTTATTAATATATTATACTGGGACGGTATGATAACACTCATAAGTTTGATTACATTTTAATGGAAAATCAACACTCAACAGTCAATACTTTTATTTCTGACACGACGTCGTACTATTTTTAATATCACAAACCTCTGTTATTAAACAAAATTCAATTATATGTATGTGTATTACGATTGAACGAAAACTATATATTATTAATATGCATCTTACATTGTTATTGAAAATCTCAAGTAAATGATACATTCTTACTCTGCACAGAGTCATGCCGTGTCTGAACTATAAAACATCTATGATATGAGCCTTGCTCTGTTAAAAGGGTGTCTAATGCATGTGCTTAAAGTGTCTTCCCAGATAAGCCCGTGAAGTCCGCACATGCTTATCAGGGACGACTCTTCCGCCTAAACTGGATTTTCGATAAGAAGAGACTTTCTTTAAACGAAATATATCATAAAAGCGGAAAGTGTCGTCCATGATTAGCCTGCGGAAAACACAGGCATATCTGGGACGACACTTTACGCACATGCATTAACCCAATTTTCTCAGAGCGCGCCTCATATGTATTTTTAATATAACAAATGTAACTTAAATGATAAGAACGTAATATAAATGTTGCATAGATAAATCACAACTCAGTTTTCAACAAGACTGATAAAAACACGCCTAAATCATGTTAATTTAGAACGATTCATGGTGAATATTAAATTAGTTAAATGACACTTTCCTGTTTAAGCTTTCATCTTTTGTCAACGAATCTTTCATTGAACGTGTGATTAGGTTGACGCTACAAAACGTTAACGTTCAAACACGTGACGTCGGCGTGCCTCCAGGCTGGCAGCGCGTTAGTTTAAAGGTAGATATTTGTGCGAATGAAAATACAAAAAGACGATTTTATTTCACATGATAACCCATGATCCCGTGTTATATAGGAAGGCCAACCTGCAGTTATTGAACACAAGTATATGTTTCAGATCTTGTAGAAACGCGTCGGTCATGCCTGTCGGTTGATATTTTAAAATAGTGATTTCTGTTACTTTTACTATTACTTTGAGGTGTGTCTTCTGTTAACCAATTATGCCTAGCGTCTAGAAAAAAGGCCTAACCGATAGCGACACTTAAAAAAGTATTAAATTGAAAATACGGTTAAATCAGTTCATAGTGTAGTTGACTTGGAACATTTCGCAGCTCTTTTGTTTGTTTTTATGTTAAAATGGTACGTGTGTGTGTGTGCGTATTGATTACAAATGGTTATCACCTGTTATGGATTGTAACGTATAAGATATAGTCATTTAATCAGTAGTCGATGTGCCAAGAAGCGAATCTTGTATGAATAACGTCAGTTAAGATTAACGTCGCGGAGAATTTTACGGCGTCGATTTGCAAATACGTTAACAACGTATTTTATAAAAGTTCATATCAATATCAATATTGAACGCATTAAAAAAGTAGACATACCGTTGTAATCAGAAATCATTGAACTACTCGAAAAAGAATAAAACTCAAAATCGAAAATTTAATATATTAAAGCATTGTGGTTATAGAGCGGACATGCTTATTTTCTACCAAAAGACTGCTATTGTGCGACGTTTTACCTTTTTTCTATCACCTTATATGCAGTTAAAGAACGGACTATATCTATGTTGGCAAATAAATTCTTTATTTGGACCTGTTACTGAGTGTGACCTTTATCTAGAATGTAGCCATGCGGTTTTTGCTCACAACGCATCATCTAAATCCTTCGATGTATGATCCAGTTATAGAGCGGACATATCCTACTTTTGTTTTTACTTATGATCTCACATTTTGGCATTGACCTGAGGAAAATCACATAGTTCTTGCGTGTAAAACATTATCTCACATACATGAGCCTTTGTGCAAAGTTATTTTAAAATCCTTTAAGTTACAGCCTGGACAAGTTTCAGGACAAGAACTAAAGGGACAATGGAGATTCTTAGATATACATCCGAGGACGGTGCATCTAACAATTCAACACGTATAGTGCAATTACACAGGCGTGCAATTACACAGGCCACGACAATTCATATTGGTTAACAAGGTCAGAGTGCCCTAAACCAAGCTTACCATTTTTGTTTTGTTTAATCTTTCATTCAGATCAGACATTTACAATAGAAAAAGTACTCAGCTATGCAGTATTATTTATTCTAACACGGCACGTTCCAAATTTGATATAAACAAAGCAGAAAATCGTCTATGGGTTATTCTGCAATAATAATGGGAGGAGCTTATACACTGAAAGCACGCGCTGTAACTAAACAAACCATGCCGATTCATTTTCCACCAGCGTAATAATCCGGTATTTTATGAATGAAAGTCACGTGACAAAATACTACGCTATGAAAACAAATAACTTATTCCAATTTATTGTAACATATACAGTGTTGTTATCGTTGAAGCTATTACACTCTTGCATTAATTGAAAGTGTACAATGTAAAGATGTAAGTTTACACAAGTAGTTGTTGTTCTTATTAAAGCAAACGGGAGAAATGACACGTTTTTTTCCATCCAGTTTGGCTGTTATTGAGGGCGGAGATCTGATCGACGGAACAGCCGAAAGTTATTTTATGGGCAGAACTTCACATACAATAGTACACAAGAAAAATAAGATACATTGTATAAATCTTTAGTAAAAACCGTGTAAGAATCGAAATAATCCGTGTAGGTTATAGATTGTTGTCGAATAACCCATGGCCGGAAGTTTAGATGCGTGGTTTCAAATCACTCGTGCTTCGCCCTCGTGATTTTATCCCTACGTATCTAAACTTCCGACCGTGGGTTATTCGACAACAAACTATAACGTACACGAATTATTTCTAATTCTAAAGATGTGCTACTCTGATAGCAATGTTGCAAATATCTATATAGGGTAGTTTGTTTAAATGCATAATAAAATAAAAAATACAACCGCAGGTAAGTTATGTATCATGATACTGATTGACTAAACACCAACTATATCAAGGATGTGATGAATCTATTTTAAAGCTGAACATGATATAGATCTTAACACGCAACAATACAATCTGAACTAGTTTTGCGCACGAAATAAAACCCGTCTAACCCTGAACCATTATGACAGCTTTTACACATTTATATCTGCAGCATGATGAGGCAAAACAAGTTTTTCATTGCGACATTCGTGTTTTACAACCATGCGCGTGATGTTTGGAAAAAATAATAACAAGGTAATAAAGTAATGCAAGTATCATAACAGTAAAGCCTTGATAAGTAAAGATTGTGCACTATAAACAGTCTGCCCTTACCTGTAAAAATACACTCTTGATCAGGAAGTTTGAAACGAGTTTTCTGCAAACAGTGTAAACATGTTTACATAAATATATAGAAGTATTATAACTATTTGCACGAACAAATATGATTTAAGACATACCATATTTACTTATAGCTAACACTGTTTTAATAAACTGAATACTTTGCTGTTACATGTGTTAAACACTAAATTCAAAAATGATAAAGTATACGTTTAAATCTATATATCTAACATTGATCGTATGTTTCGTGATATATATCCCTGAAAATATTTGTTGCCTCGACGTGTAATGAACCCTTAAAGATAGGCATTACTTGTTGCCATATGATACAATTTTCAGAAGTTCTAAGCAATTTATTTTCATTTGGTACCCTTCGTATGCTATAATTATTTGCTGAAATGATTTTTTATGACAAGGCAGACGGTCCTTTCTACTACATATTGGAGCGTTAGACTGCTGAGATACCAAATGTACCGATACAGAGAACTTGTAATAAAGCGTAAACTAGACTATATAAAGCTTTTAACAGTCGCCTCCACTTTAATATGAACTTATTTATTGTAGCTCGAATGCCTCAAAAGCCTATCTCTTATTGAGATTCTGTTTTTTTTTTAAACCTGCTTTGTGTAGCTCCATTGCCTCGAAAGCCTTATTCTAATTGAGACGCTGTTATTTTAAACCTATTCATTGTTGATCCATTGCCTCGAAAACCTTACGCTAATTGAGATGCTGTTAGTTTAAACCGATGTATTGCTTCTCGATTGCCTAGAAAGAGTTACGCTTAATGAGACGCAATTGTTTTGCGTTAAGCCCCAGTTCCATACAGATGCCTGATCAACACGGTTCATATCCAGGATGATCCGGTATGTGAACCGTGTAGCTGCCGTGTAACTCCGTGTCGATCCGTGTAGGTCCTGGGACGTCCTGGAATGTCCTTGGCGCTCCGGGAGGCCAACACGGCAGTTTTGGAAAGTTCAAAACTGCCGTGTTGATCCGTGACGATCCGGGATGATAGCATGATCCGGGTTTGTCAATGTAGCTGCCGTGTATGGTCCGGAAACAGCGGTATAGGGTCCGGGGACAACCGTATTTATACCTTGGTTGTCCGTGTGCGTCCCTGACAGTCCAGGAACTCATTTCAGAACCCTGAGGACAAGCTGATGCTGATGAGATGCCAGCTACTACTGCAAAAAGCTCAGGTTGAAAAGAGTATCCTGATTGTAAAAGCGTCTACGAAAGAGAAATATATAATTCGCAAAAACTATTTATCTAAACCAGTGAATATAATGAGAAGGAGAACCATCTGGGTCAGCCAATGGCTCGCCAGACGACCAGACCTGGATGATTACGTATGGCTGATGGACGAACTCAAGAAAAAGACGCAAAAGGCTTCTTTAATCTCCTGCACATGGGTTATCAGATATACCAAGAGATCCTGACACGTAGTGAGCAAAGAATCAAGCTAAAGAGGTAATATTGCATGACGCATCTGACAGCTGGCATAAATTTTGCAAAAACAGTGCGGTACCTTACTGCGAGGGAAGTTAGCACTGTCTGATGAATGGCTTTCGGGTCGCACACATCACCATCTCCAAGATCATCTTTCAGGTCAGCGATGCGTACTTGTAGAATTTGCTGAGGAACGAATGTCCTGTCCTGAAACGCCAGATGAGTAGGAGAGCATCGTCATGCAATTAGGCGACCTACAGCAGTTGCATAACTGCGTGGTTGTATTGGACGGGAAGCACATCACCGTACATTGTCCACGGTGTGGTAGCTCCTTGAACTACAACTTTTACCTTCCATAGTTCTCATGGTCCTGGTCAAAGGACGAAGGACGTCTTTTGTAGGCGTCAGTTTCTGTGGGCGGTGCTGATGGTTGATGATCTACTTCTAAATGTAATAGCAATCTTGATCTGGGTCTCGAGCTTGTTTCTCCTTCTTGCTGCTGTTCGTCATCGGTAGCGGATTCTGCTCGTGACGATCTTTTGGGAACTGAATGGCCCACTTTGACAATTCGCTGCATTTGAGTTGGCATTTTGACGTTTTAGCTATGTATAAGAGGTTACACATTCGAGTATTGATTGCAGAATCATGGAATCACCAAACATTAACCTGCTTTTATAAAAGTTATTGTCGGTCCGGCGTAGATCGTGTTTGGTCAGTATGGATGCCGTGTTAGTCCGTTTAGTTGTCGTGTATGTCCGAGATGGTCCGTGTAGATGCCGTGTTGGTCCTGTAGGTCCGTAGCTCTTCCGTGACTGTCCGGGACAGTCCGCGTCGGCGCCGCGTTGATGGCGTGTCGCTGCCGGGTTGGTCCGTGTGGATCTCGTGTTGTCATCGTGTCAATCCGTGCTTATATGGGACTTGGGCTTAAGACACGTTTTCATGTGTAATTCGTACGCCAAATCAATAAAGTTACGTGTATTTTTACGATTGTATTTGCCAATGTAAGCCAATTCGCACCGTATAAAGAGCGCTTAAATTAGTTTTCTAATACACAACAAGTAAACACTATGTTTAATACCCTTTTCCTTTGTCCGAAAAATCAATAACTTTTCAAGGTTTAAATATTTAGTTTTAATTCTAATTTTCTTTTATATTTACGAAAACAATTTTGCATAGATTTTTAGTATAATTCTGTTTAATACAAGTACTATTTATTATTAAGCATAGTTCATTGCCAGTGAATAGATGCGGGGAATGAAATGAGTTATACATTTATCATTTGGAATCTTCATTCATGAATTCAGATTATTTAACAACAAATATCATATTTGCATAGCTTATTCCGATTTTTCTTGCGTATGTTTTCTTGAACATTTCAATTTTTAAACATTTGTTTCTATAGTACGGTCATTTCTGCGGAGTATTGAAACCAGTTCATACCAAAACCATGTACAATCCGAGTGGCTAATGGACCTATGTATTTCCTTTTCATTATATATACAATGACATTGTCACAAACAATACATCAGTAAATAAAGTTAGTTTTTTTCAGGTAAAGATTAGACAACTCCTAAATAGCTTTATCATATTTGACTTTAAACCTAGATTTAAGACCGTGAACTTTGACCTAGGGGCTTGGGTTTTGCCTGCACGATAACATTAAAGTTGGTTTGAAATTTCTGCCAAATCATAGTTCAGTGCAAGGTAACGTTGTGCCATTTACCAGTATTTTGTATTTTGTCATATAGGCGTGGTTAGTGTAGCCAGCACCCCGTCAAACTCTGTATGTCACTTTTAATAAGGTTTCTTTAAAATCCATTAATATTGTTAGATTTAAGTTTCTTATATTTGACATATGACTTTGAAGTGTTACCTATGGACATTGTTTTCGTGTGTAACACTCTGTCCCTCCATGCTTGTCACTTCTAACCAGTTATTCGAAATCCATCGATTCTGAAAAAGGTGTGCTCTGGACAAAGTGATGACAGTAACTTTATATACATTTGAAGACAACGTTCAACATAGGAACCTGGTTCTTGCGATCGACACAACGTTTCACAAAAATTGAACAGATGTCAAGTAGTTTTACACATCCATCAATGATTGACGTGTAGTGTAAAGAGTTGATTTCTTAAATTTGACCTTCGACGTTTCATGTTGACCATGACCTTAGACTTAAGGACCTGATTCTTACACGCGACTCTTTGGTCTATCACGTTGATCAATTTTGCCAAGTTATGTGAAAGGATAAAATGTCAAGGTCACTTATTCACAATAGAAATAAAATTGTTACCCGAGCTTAAGACAAAGGGACCTGGTTCTTGTGCGCAACACTTAGTCTAATTATAACGAACACGTTTCTTGGTAACAGTTATTTAAAATTTCACTCATTATACCCTTGATAACAGGAGTTCGCGTTATGATCATAACCATCGAACATTCATCTATTATTGAAAAGGGTTAGTATCGAACTATATGTAAATGACTTATTAATTTACTTTGACCTATGACCATGCAATATGAGATTTAACTATGGAAATGAATTTCGGGTGTGCCATTCGGTCGTAGTAAGCACAACACATCATCAAATTTATTTACATTAATATCCTAGTTTTGTACCCCACTTTGCCCTATTTCGAATTTGAGCGAGTAATCATTTTGACAAATGTTCTCAACAAGTTTGTTGAAGAGTGAGCAATAAATGTCACCTCTTGAGTGTTCACAGTCCGTTTTTGAATTTGACTTTATTATTTTGCAACGAGTGTTAAAAGTTATAGTTACTTTTTGAAATGTACGGATAAAGACAGGTTAATATCTTTCAAAATGTGTTCAGGAATTTATGATAAATAATTCACTGCAAACATTAAAATAGCATGTGGTGATATTGAACTGCTCGCAATTGGTAATTTCAATACGATATTATACTTTCATGAATCAGCGTTTGTTTGCTTTTAAAATGCACACACATTTTCTCCCCTGATGAAATAAACACTTAAGGTAGCATAATGTGTATACTTGGACTTAATTGTTATTGGTTTTATTTGAAAACACAACGTTCATGACGTATGGCGGACGGACAAGTGCAATATTTCACACTTTTTGGGGACATACAATAATCCAATATCAAATGCATAAAAATGAAATTCCATTTTAGACAAATAGCCTATCAAATAAACGAAACACGTTAAAACACAACCATGTACGTTCGATTGTAGGGCATAGCGGGTATAAACTGGTTCAAATGCATGCACAAAATAGCACTATGCACATAATTCATCTTAATAAACACTCAACAAATATTGTCGTCTGAAAGTGCAGCATGTGCAAATTAAATTTTAAACTATTTATAACACTACTTTACTTTCTGTTTGATTTTCAGGGAATCAACTGCTCGTTGTTTACGTTGAAATTGCACGTACGCACCGGCAAAACGTTCGGTTGGTTGCACACGAGGCATATAAGGTCTGTACAGTTCTCCCGGGCGCTCAAAAGTAAACTTGAGTTCGGTTATGTGCGATCAATGAAAAAACCTGCAATTGCGCAAGTTAGGAATTAAAAGGCATACTTGAGCGAAAATGGTAAGTTTTCTTATTTAATTTAATTAAATATAGCAAGTATGCAGTGAAGAATACGGTATAAGACACATACGAAATGCGTGATACAATAAAATGTAAAGTGTTTAAAAATTCAAATGAGATATTTCTTCATCGCGATTTCAAACCAATCGCGCGAAACAATTTTAGAAACGAACTGGGTATGCAATTTTATACTATTTCAAATACTAATTGTAATACTATAATTATGCCAAACGTGCATTAAATAATGAGATAAGTGGATTTTATGTATTATTATCTAGATTATTGATGTGATTTTAACAATATTGGCACATTTCTTTGACTTTTTGTTTGAAATAAGGCACTACCAAGCTTTCTCATGTTTCGGTACCTATGCTACCGTAATCAGCATTTACATCTTTATATTGATTAATTAATTAAAACCATTAGATTATAAAGTTATTTAAAAAGTGTTAAACCGTAAACCTTTTCAATTAAATATCAATTTTCAATGTGCACCGGTAATTCAACTTGCATCATTTTTTCTTAATGCAAATACGATGTTATCTGATCAATTTGTTCACGATGCCATAACTATAATTAATAACGTATCTGGAACACATTTTGCGATGCTTGATTGCTATGTGTTCTTTTTCGGATAAACCTGGTAGTGTCAATACAAATTTTGGCGCTTATAAAATTAATAGTTAATGTTTTATACATATAAGTAGCTTTCACAAAGTATGATGGAACACGTTGCCTTAAAATGCATCGTTTGACAAGTTGGATGCAATGTGATTACTACAACACATGCGGCAACTATTTTGTGCTCATTATTGGAAATCAGATACACTGAAATGCACCTGGGGAACAATGACATCGGTTTAAATGCTATAATTATGTCCCGGGTAAAGCTTTTGTATGAAATGATCGATCGATTGAGCCAATTTAAATGTCGTAATTATACAAATGTGCAGAAAAGATCTTTACGCGGATTTCTGCCACACTGATAGTGGAATTGTACATATATAACAATATCTGCTCTACATGTGAATTGTATTCGCAAATAAATTGATTACTAGGTCAGATTATTGTTAATTCATATATTAAGTGCTATATTAAATGTATATAAAATATTAGTTAATGCACTACGTTACGCTGCTTTAAGAATCTGAACAATCACTTTACAATACGCATGATTTACTATAAATATACATAGCAATAAATAGGTGCAATTCTAAGCATTAAATAGTATAATATCTAAATCAACATATACCATTGTTTAAAACTATTATATAAAACTACTATGTACATACAAATATATGTCGTCTAGTTGTTATTTCTAGTTGCCCTCTTGTATTAGTTTTAGGAATTTGCATAGTTATGCCAACTGTTGTATTGACGATGCTGCTTCAGCAGCTCGTCTAAGTTCTCATACCATGAAAACATTCTTCACAATGACGACCTACCTAAAAGACCGAGCCAGTCTGATTGAGTTAGCTAAATTGTCTCAATCGGCATACCTCGCTGATTATCCTTGATAAAAGTAACGGCATCTTGTATCCCGTCCTCATTCAAATTTATCGAGAGGTTCGGGACAGGAACCAGACACGAAACTGCCAGGTGGCACTTCAAACGCTGTTACGCTGGGAAAACCCCAAATGTAGTTATCCTCACGCTGACACGTTGGACTAGCCTGTGTCAGACAAGTTAGACTAGCCTGTGTCAGACAAGTAAGACTAGCCTGTGTCAGACAAGTTGGACTACCCTGTGTCAGACAAGTTGGACAAGCCTGTGTCAGACAAGTTGAACTAGCCTGTGTCAGACAAGTTGGACTAGCCTGTGTCAGACAAGTTAGACTAGCCTGTGTCAGACAAGTTAGACTAGCCTGTGTCAGACAAGTTGGACTAGCCTGTGTCAGACAAGTTA
>VMBQ01004538.1:12792-53604 GCA_007657795.1 Dreissena rostriformis
TGGTCATTGAACACAAACTGACAATGATTCTTGAAAAGGATAAAGACCTCATTTTTCCTAAACTCGGTAAACTAAAAAGCTCAAAAAGAACCCGAATACTGACCGATGACGAAGAACGCCACGTTATAACGGCCGATGGTGAAAGTTCAAGATTAGTCATTACGATAAACGGACAATTTCCAGGTCCCAGAATTGAAACATATGTGGACCAAACGCTCAACATTAAAATCGTCAATAAGCTCCACACGGACAGCGTCACTGTTCATTTCCACGGAATTCATCAGAAAGGCACACCGTGGATGGACGGAGTAGCATTCATATCGCAATGCCCAATTTTACCGGGTCAAACGTTCACGCATGTTTTCAAAGCGTTTCCACCTGGTACTGCAATGTACCACGCTCATATCGGGGACCAACGAAGCATGGGCCTTTACGGTGCATTCATAGTCTACCCAAGAAAGGATCCTGCTGTAATTGGCTTAAACCAGATCGTGATGCTGTTACAGGACTGGAATCATTTGATGGACCCCGAAACTGCCTATCATAGGATGCTTACTGAACAATTTGACATGTCAACTGGAAAAGTCATCAATACAACATATTCCGTAGACAGAGCTCATTTTTCTAGGTACGAGTGTCAATCAGGTCTTATAAATGGCAAAGGTCGTTACTGGTCAACAGCAAATCAACACAATGGCAGCCCGCTTGCTCGTTTTCAAATCAAGTCTGGGGTGACATATCGCTTCCGGGTTATAGGTGCCATGACCCTATATCCAATGCGAGTATTCATCGAAGGAGGACAGACATTTATTGTTCGTGGATCCGATGCCTTCGACATAGAACGACGGGAATTTCAGTCGATCATCGTTCACCCTGGTGAGAGATATGACTTTTTGTGGACGAGTCCGAACACTACTGACAGAAGGCAATACATGATCGTAGCAGAAACAATTGAAACTCGAGACAGCCACGGCAAATATCACGCCGCCGAAGCCATTCTTGAAATGGTCGATTATACATTGTCAGCAACAAATTTCAATCCATCAAAGGCAAGCGATGTCAATTGCAATAATGTAAATTGCACAATTTTGAACTGTCCTTACCAATATGAAGCACCTACTACTAGCACGACATGCATTACATTCAATGATATAAAAAATAACGATCCAATACGTGAACCAGAAAAGATTCTTGGAAATCGGGTAGATAAAGAATACTTCATTAACTTTGGATTTCCTGGACGAGATGGCAACACCCCTGGATCGGTTAATGCAAGGGAGTTCGTATTCCCTTCCGTCCCGATACTAACTCAACCAAATGAAGTAACCACAGGTTGCAACGAAGCCCAATGCTCTCGCGATGGTATGTGTCAATGCACGTACACACAAAAGATTCCTTCCAACAAACTCATCCAAATGGTTTTCACCAATATCGGCAACGGCGCTGGTTGGTCACATCCAATTCATCTTCACGGTCACTCGTTCTACGTCATGAAGATGGGACTGGGTTCTTACAACAGTTTGAATGGGTATCTAATGGCCCCGAATACTGACATTGTTTGCACCGACCAATTCGAGTTCTGCAGCACCATGCGATGGAATGATGCATCCTGGGATAACGGAAACGTTGCAGGAATGAACGATGATCCGCCACAGAAGGACACCATTATCGTGCCAACTGGTAAAATGCGTTAAATTAATTTATTCTAACTAAGATATCGATTTAAAAGGTAAAGTAACAACCTCTCATTGTTGAGATGTTCAGAAATAGTCCCATTACGATAACATTGTGAACAGTTGGAAGAAAGTTAACCAAATACGTTTTTATTTTACGAGCTTTCCGACTGCTAGGAATATACATAGACGACTTTGTTGTTTAAATATTAACCATCATATAGCAATATGTTGTGCGAAAAAAAAGGATTAAAACTCGAATCTTTCAGGACAATGCCTCATTTAGAGGTCAAATAATATTTAGGTATCGATTAGGTAGCTCTCACATTTCTGAAAACAGTTATATATATATCATAATTATTTGTAATGAACATCGATAACGGTTTTGTATTGCATAATGCTGATAAATTAGTGTGTGTTGTTAAGGTGGCTATGTTGTGGTGCGTTTCATCTCCGACAACCCCGGTATGTGGTTCCTGCATTGTCACATCGACCTGCACAACACCAACGGGATGATGATGGTGATAGACGAGGGAGACACAAAGCCAGCCACGCCCAAAGGATTTCCAACATGTCGAAATTTCGAATTCAGTGGTCAGTTCATTTACATGCAATATTTTAAATTATTGATTTATTTGAAAGTTGTGCTAAATGTCATTGTTAACAACAGAACCATTGTATATCTTCTTAATTATTTGTTCAAACTTTTTTTTTGTTTTCAAATTCATGTTATATAGCATTCAAATGTGGGCTAAACGAGCGGAGGAGATTATTACTTACACCGACATTTTCTATAATGCTGATTCAGCTCAAATTGTGCATGGTTGTTATCATTACATCTTGAACCATGAACAGCACAAACGGAAAATATCTTCGCCCTACTGCGTTTATTCCGTATAGATAACAGAGCATAAGACATGAAGTAAATAGAGAGTTTGCAACAATGTATTATGTATCTGAACGCACAGCGACACCATATTTTGTCATTGGTATAATTTTGATAAAACAGATACTGAATTTCCATTTTCATGAGAAGAAAAGAAAGAATCATCAACACTTTCAACTCTTTCGTTTAAACAATTGTTTGCAAAGACATACAACAGTTCCCATGTATTTGTTAGTGGAGAATCTAGCAAAATAGATGTATTTAAAACCGTTGTTAACAGAATACATTTTGTTATGAAAATTATCATTTTCATTTAGATATTTTGTTTTATGTTTGTTTTCAGGACTGGTTTCCGAAATAAGCTCTGCTAATCGATGCTATGCCTCAGCGATTCCCATTCTCGTTATAATTTGTTTGCGTGGTTTGTTCATCGTGCCGTAGAAATACAATTTATGTATGTTGCTGTTAATTGCTGTGAGCTT
The DNA here is from genome assembly GCA_007657795.1 of Dreissena rostriformis. Lineage (NCBI taxonomy): Eukaryota > Metazoa > Mollusca > Bivalvia > Myida > Dreissenidae > Dreissena > Dreissena rostriformis. The sequence goes on from VMBQ01004538.1 coordinate 15,834, forward strand.
ACTTTACTATTTCAATATTTTGGTGATTGTATAATCAAACTTATGATTTAATATTTCTTTGTATGTTCGTTGCTAGAATCTGTAACTTTAGCAGATGTATCACCACGTCAAATTTAATTGTTCACTAATTAATATAGATTTATTGTTGACGTTATGTTGTTTTTTAGTTAAGTTTTGTCAGTTTATTACACTATTTACCTTTGCACAATATTTGCATCGATAATCAGGTATAATCGCGTTTACAAAAAAACTGATCTAACTTATAAAGTATAAAAATAACAATATTGCGTGTAGATGTTTCAGTGTGTGTATTTACTCTTTAGCTATTTCACAACGCATATTCATTTGCTTACATTACAATTGTTTTTGGTGTATTCCTCATGGACGATACTTCCCAATTTGTAAATAATCTTTATTTGCCTTGATTGCTTGTATAGCTAATATGACTATATTATATCCTTTCTGGTGGTTTATAGTGAATAGGTTGTCAGTGAATTAAAACTTATATTTCACTGTTTCAAACAGTGAATAATAACAGCGAAAAATAAAGATATTTGTCACTCTTTTACAGTGCAATGACGTCATTTTTTGAAGAAATGACGTTATTATTCCATCGAAATTCTCCAGTTAAACTCTTTTACAATGTAAATAAACGGTAAAAAAAACATAAAATTAAAAGAATATTTGTTGGATTCAGTGGAATACCGATTTTAATTCAACTCGTGATCATAGAAAAAATATTTGTTATAATCACTCGAAAAATAAAATCAATATTCCACCGAATCCAATAAATATCCTGTATGCATTCATATGAGGTTCGCCTCAGACAACCCCGTGTGTGTGGTTTTTTGCATCCACCTATCCACCTACACAACACCATATAAGTGATAGTTATATAATCTTTTATCAACAAAACTTGTTGATAGCACTAAAGTATTTGTTTATTTCTATTTACACGTATATTATAACCACTTGCTATATATTCAAGTTGTGTTTGTTAATGTGTGAGAAATAAAATAATACTGAATTGAGTTGCGTGCTTCCAAAAAGCATGATATCCATTATTTTAGCATGATTGATATTATTATTCTTAGTGTAATTCCGACTTCTTCTTATTCTTAGTAAATACAGCTATTAAGCGCCCAGAGTATTTTTAATAACAAAGAAAAAAATACATTAATTACATAACATTCACAAACAGCATTAACATTATTTAGTGTGTATTGTACAAGCTAGTGTTTTATTGTTGTAAAATACTTTGTTAAAAATATTGTAATATTGTGTTGAAATATAACACAATTATAATTTTATATGAATGTATGTTGAATGTATGACACATATATTTATGTACCCATCAAATAGCTGTTCATTAAATACTCGGTTTATGAAATCATAATACTTTATAAAAAGCTTTGTATGTATGTACATAATATTCTATGTATGTATGTAATATCTTACGGAGTGAATACAATTGTGCACTAGAAAAAATAAATAATATACAAACAGCACAATCGATGCACCAGTTTTACAAGCAACATAAGATAAAACAACAAATCATCAAAACACATTGTAATTAAACAGTTAATAAAATCAGAGTAAACTCGACTAATTCCATACATATCTTTACCGTCATTTGTACATTTAATTCAACTTGTACAAACAAGTATGCCGAATGCTGTATTGATGCTGATGTATATATTTTTGGAGTAAGCTTTGGTAGAATGGTAAAACTAAAAAAAAGCAAACAATATTTATGTTGTAATTTTTTAAACAACTACCCGCATGACAATTGAGAACATATACAAATAGAATTACAATTAGTATTTTTGTAATTCGAAAATGTGATTCACGATATATCATTCGACTTATTTGCACAAATGAAAATACATAGTAAGTGAAACTTCTCTTACTTGAATTTACAATATCAGTAGTACTGTAATGAAAGCGCACATCAGTCGTTAGTCATAAACAGGTTGAAGAAGTTCGGTTTGTTTGTTCGTTTGAACGTTCTTTTGCGCGACCCAGAGAAAAGGTTGCATTATAAACAAATAACGGAACGTCGTGATAATTATGTCGATTACTTCAAAATAAAAGCAGAGTGTGTTTGCTATTGCTCACAATTCAAAAGTTGAAAATTAAGAAACGTCACTAAAGGCATCATTTTCTATATAAAACAAACATGGAAACATGATGCAATCGTTAAAATAGTTGCTAAAACCCCGCAATTACTTTAATAATAAAAGTACAATCGTTAGTCCATGCAACTAAAACAAATCAGTTCTTACCAGGAACCATAAACAACAACATTATTTGTTGTTAGCCGGCTTAACATGTTGTTGGCGGAATTGCTGTAGCTGTCAAGAACATGTCACAATTGCACTGGTCCAATCCGCAGTAACACATTGGGATTTTCATTATTGTGAACCACGTGTTGGTCAGTTCACCAACACACATTCTTATCGCGGTGCAAAATGGTATACACGGTATATACAAACGTCATGTGAAGAACGTGTGCCTATGTTTCAGTTGTTACAGAAAAAACACGTTTGTATGATTTATCTCACATACAAGTTGGACACATATAATATGCAGTTTCACAGTTAATATACGAGTCTATTTGAATTGACAAGAATATACGATTTGACGGTTTAAATATTCAACTCGAACAGTACGCTCCTAACAATTACAAACATTTACACAAATGACCACACACTGTAGCTTGTGCTTGTTTGCTATCATTAATGAAAGAGGTATCAATAAATCACCGAAAGCTAAATATGCGATTTGAACTTAACATAAATAACCACCTGTGATGTTAGTGATAGTGTCTTAGAACTGGCAACAAGTCGTGTCGTACTTATTGTGTTGTTCGTCCTTCGGTGATAGAAGTCCTCAGCACATTTGCCGTGGTAGACCACACATGTCACATTGTTCCTGGCATTGGAAGACGACTCCGACCGAGTCTGTCCCTCTAAAAGTTAATATTTGATCGAACCTGGATACGGGTTTTTGCTAAAGCACACGCCACTCCTGCCACGCACGTTTAAGGGCCACCCGTTTATCATATATTTATAAACGTTCACTTATCTGTTCATACGGCACAATGACAATATGAACACACGAATAAACATGGCTGAAATGTAACTATGGAATCCATTTGTTGTGATAGAAGAAATAGTACTTGGTTAACGAATACTGAATTGGTATTAAAAACTATAAACGAGTGATACACTTTCGATCGATATGACTTCAGCAAATGTAATAATAACTATTTCAGCATCCATTATGGCGTACATGTATTTTCATTTACGTAACCGTCACAATAAATTGATGGATGAGAAATATAATTCACCAATACAGATTAAAAGAAAAAAAAATATGGTATGATTTATATTTATCTCTCAATCAGTGATATAGCAGCCTTTAATTCATCTTCTTGTCGTCCTACTGAATAAATTACCGAATTGATTGCCAATTAATCAGCAGGCAAAACATATCTACATACACACCCATAGAATGAAGATACTTGTGTTGCTAACTTGAAGAAATTCGACACAAATATTTGTATTACGATACGAACAAAAGACAATATTGTGAAATGACATCGAACATACGGAATTTAAAATCTTCGATTTTTATCAATACATACTATGCTAATGTTCCAACTATTATGATTAAAAAGCAAAATTCCAATTCATAATTCGGCAGCTTTTTAAGTCTGCCTTTGTATCAAAATGTCCTTCAATGATACTTAAGGCTTTTGTATGATCAGAACATATACAACCAAAATAAAAGAACAAATGTAACATAATTTACAAGGTACTAGCGATTTTGTAATTATTCTTTTATCCAGTAAAGAAAGTATTTTCCGATAATTTTATAATTGGACCATCAAAATCATTCAACCCTTTGCGCTTTTCACATTGATTGTTTATACAGACACATTGTATGCATAATGGCAAATGGAAACCTTACTAGCACTCAAAGGGCAAAGTGCATCATTTACTTATTGACAACCTCTCATTTTGAAATGATTTGTAGTTATTTAAATGTTATAGAATGTAAATGAATGTTATTTTTGTTGCTAAAATAGCATTAACACATTTCTCCAAATTAATTACAGTAAACAATAACCGAAATAAAGAGTGTAGTTTTTAATGTTACCCAACAAGCAAGAATTGTAGGAGGAGGGCTTGTTTATGCGATACGGGATACAAATATGTGATTCGTTTATAGCATCCAAACTAACAAACTCAATGACATTTCAAGGACTTGAAAAGGCCTTATCGTCATTTTTATGTTGCGATTTCTCGACGAGTAAACACAAAATGACAATTGTTGAATGTTAAAGTTCTTCAAATTAGAAGTTTCAATTTCTGCTAACATTTGTAATTGTATATTGACTGAGCTATGTCTTAGCTACGTATATATGCACAAGTTGTTGATTTGTATTATTGCATGGCCATGCAACTGTACTCTGATTGAGGGCTGACAGAAAATATAAATGTGTGAGTTGAAACCATTGTTACTATTATTATATTTAATTTTGATTTTGGACATTTTCGGTCAAAACACACTAAAGTATACTATCCCAACACCGTTCCAGCCCCTGTGACCAATATGCATTGCTATTCTAAACGCACTTGGTTTGTTAGGAGAAGTATTTTCTTACATTTCCAGCGCAGTGTCAAATATAAAATGTGCACTAAAATCGAATTATATTTCACCAATACAATTTAATATTGCAGTAAACAGCAAATACTAATAAAAATAATATTTGGTGTTTTTATTAGCAAGAACGACAAACACACACACACACACACACACACACATGTGATATGTATAGCGCTACCAGACAAAAATAACGAAAACCTAGTAGAAACAAATACAAACCGAAAGTACATATACACATAAGGTCAGGAAATCGAACGAAAAAAAAGATGTTTTGTTATGATGTCAACGATGTACAGAAACGTTAATATAGATTGTGTAATAGCATAGATGCAACACTTCAAATCAATCAAAGGAAAATCTACTTAGAAATTCTAAGAAAACCTATGCACTGCATAAATGCCAGTGCGTTGTTGAACAGTTAATTGTTTCTATCAGAATGTTACTTATCTGTATATGAACCATCACACACAACAACACGTATAATTCACATACGCTTCACATCACCGAACTAAGAAAACTTGTTGGTATGATTCTTTTGGATCTGGAAAAGTCCTTTGATATTGTAGACCACGGTATACTCTTAATGACGATGGAAGCTTTAGGTCTCATAAAAGATATTTTAAGGTGGTTCAAATCGTACCTTTCTGAAAGTCAACAACTGGATGATGTTTCAGGAACGTTTTCCTCCTTTTCGAATATTTCTTGTGGTGTTCCTAAGGGCTAAATACAAGGACCCCTTCTGTTTTTAATCTATGTAAATTACATGTCAGCAGTTGTAAAATACAAGCTTTAATTGTATGCTGATGATTCTGGCATTATGGTTACCGGTAAAAATAAATCTGATGTTGAAAATGCCTTGAATGAGGAAATTGAGGTTGTAAGTAAATGGCTCATTGACAATAAATTGTCTTTACACTTAAATCATTATCTAAATGTATCATGTAATGACCAGATTATTGAGCCAACCTCCTCTGTTAATTATCTTGGTGTAACATTGGATATTATGCTTTGAATAAATCATGGATGAACAAGTTACAGGTAACTGAAATACGTTGGTAAGGTTTGTTTTGAATTTTTACCCACGGTCACACATTGGTCCCGATCAATTTAAACTATTAAATTGGCTCCCGGTATCCAAACGAGTCGATCAAAATATTTTGACTCAAGTTTTAAAATTGTTGCTGGTACAGCCCCTGATTATATGGATGAGCATTTCATTCCGGTTAAGGAAACACATGGTCACAATACAAGGTTCCGTGAAAAGGTTCTTTCACAATTCCGAAGATTTAAGGTTTCGGTATCAAATCCTTTGCGTTTGTGGGTTGTAAACTATGGAATGAGTTACCTCCTTCTATTACCTGTATATCTGAGTCCCATAGGTTTAAAGTTGCCGTCAAAAACCACTTTTTAAGTCAGATTTTATAATATTCTTTTACTCAGTAATCGGTTATATGTGTAATTTTGTTTAATACATTCTGCTTTTTAATTTCATTTCACTAGTCAATTTGTGATGTTAATGTTGTAATTATCTGTGATAATTTTTTTATTTGCTATAACTATTTTAATTACTTAAGTCATTTATAAACTTCATGTTGTATGTGCTTTTTTTTTCACTGTGATATTCCCACAATAATGTCCACCAATTCAAGTATTTTTAATGCTCAGTTTGAATCTGTGATATACTTTTAAGCAACAATTCATGTCTCTATATGTCAGGCCACCAGTAACTAACAAGGACCACAATTTAAATAAGAGATCACTCTCTTTTTTGTGCTATCCTTGGTACTGTGTTGCATGACATGGTTAATTCTCATGTTTGTATTTTTTGTTTTATTTTATGAATTCAACATGTTTGTTGATTGTGTTTGCACCATGATACCGAAATAAATCTATATAATCTATCTATCTAAGAAACAATCCATATGGATATTTTGACGTACGGTTTTTATAAGCATACAATACAATTGGTAGTTGGATATATTTTCAATAAAATGCACAAAATCCGTTTTCCACTTTTGCGTTACTATCATTAAGAATAATCTTCATGCTCCATGTAAGAAATACAAAACATGTTAACTTTTTATGAAGACGGATGTATATACAACTTGACGCCGCAAAGCGACAAAAATATATATCCAATATACATAAAATTGGAGCTTTGTACAAGTTATACCTCGTTACTTGGATACATCACGTGTAAAGCAGAGAATAGCTAATAGATAACGACTGGAACATCAAAATGTACGTGTGCACCACATACTTAATAATATACGCCTTATTCAATGAACTAGGAACCTTAGCCCGACACTATAGGACAGCTCTTTGACACTTTTACTTGATCTGGCATTTCAAGAATATTAGGACTAATCTGGATTGGAGATAATTTCACTGCAAACTAAAATACTTACGACTCGCACATACGCACGCACGCACACACACATACACTCATAAACATCAAAACGTATGCAAGAACGCACGCTTGCGAACACACATACACCCAAACACACATATCTATTTTTATGTTTGTTTTTAACTTTTTATCAAACGTGATGGTATGTAATGCTTGAGTCAGCTTGACATTGCCAACGGAGAGCAACACTACCCATAACGACTATAGAAGCCATCGTTTTTTCTTTCAATCCTAGCGCCGTATGGCGCTGTAGACTCCTCTCGTTAATCCGAGTTACATACGTCTCGGACGCACGAAAAGATCGTTGAACCCTGATCCGCTATGCTGCATGAGTCCAGTCCCTTTACACAGATCCATCTCACAACTGCGGATAATTATGCAAATGCTATTAAAATATAAAATATTACAATAATATATTTACTCATTGGTTTGTTGTATTATAATCAAACTATTATTTTTTATTCGTACCAGTGAATGTGGAAATGCATATATACTCAAGAATATAACTATTATTGTAACAATAGTGGAACAGAAAAAAATAAAGTCTTTGAATTTGACAGCATATGAATTTCCAGATTCTTCTATGACTGACAATATTTTTTTCAGGACAGTTATTGTTTACGTTCTTTCGTTATTTAAAAAAAAAACTGTTTTCATCGATCTGTGTATGTGACATAAAGTCTTAATATGCTTAGCATTCTTGTCGAGACGCTAGGACCAAACGATGTTTTGAAAATGAATGAAATTTGTCGTACGACAGAAATGTTGGCTCACATTATCCTTTTTTAACATTATTTTTTTGTACTTGACTTTGGCCTGAGGACATGACACTTGGTAAAACAATAAAAACAAGCTTTATTGAACTTCCTTATATGCTTGATAATATTATGTTACGGAAACGATCTTAATTAAATTTCAATACTATTGGCTTTACGGAACAAAATAGCTTACTCCACACGATGTAGATAATTGAAATGTGCATATTGGAAACATCATCATCATCATCATCATTATCATCATCATCATCATCATCATCATCATCATCATCATCATCATCATCATCATCATCATTATTATTATTATTAATTGCAAAAATACTAAGTTTACCTCAGGATCAGGAAAAATAAATCGAGAGTATGGCTTTAATTTAAGGGTAATAACATGTATCTTTTAGTAATTATAATTGGGAACATTTCAGATATATTGTTAATGTCACATGTGTCATGGCTGATACAGGCTTGTGCATATTGAGTCGGTGAAAATAATAGAAAATAAAAAGAAAAACATCACCGATTTTAGAGCTCTCAACCTAACACTTGGCCCAGCAATATTCATGATACATATACGAAGTATTTCTTCCTTTCCATCCTTTCTGATATATATTGTATTGTTGTGTTTTGATATATTGGACTTGCCAAAAGAAAACATAAACATAAAATAACATGGAAAATGACTCTATCGGTAAATACTTATTAGATTTGTCATACATGACAATCAGATCGGCCTTACGTACACTCTATGGGCCTATTACATATACGCCATTTTTTTGTATGCGGAATTCTTAAAACAAGATGTTCAAACTCACGAATATATTATAGGCAGATACTTTAATTAAGATGTTAACTTGGACTATCTTAACCATAGATCTCCTAATAATTATTAAAAAGCTGCAATCTATTATAATAGATAACGATATAACTGATAATTTTAGACATGTAAACGGCAATACCGAATAATTTACATGGAGACATGGAGATGGTTAACAACATTTTAGCAAGCTAGGCTTGATTGTTCCTTATTTCAAACAGTTTGTCATCTACAATTAGAAGATTCACTTTTGATTCATATTATAAATCAGAGCATTCTATTATTGAACTGGAATTAAGTTTTAATGATATAACACATGGAAAAGGTCTCTGGAAATTCAACAATTCACTGTTTAAGGACATTGACTATTTAACAAGCAAAATAATTATGTATTTCCATCTACAACATAGAAAACATTAAACACATTGACAATAACACACATTTTGATTTAAATGATCAGTTATTCCCAGAAACATTAGAGACAAACTATTTCATTCTTATTATACTAAGCCAAACTGAAAAAACCCAACTAGTAATCTTATTTATTTAAGACAATTTATATACTTCACAAATCATTAACTGAAACTAATTCAGACCAATTTCTCGCCCTACAAAAACAATTAGAAAATATCAGGTAAAACAAACTTAAAGAGCCCCTCCGTATTCATTCTAGAGCTAAATGGATAAAATATAAGAAAATACCTTCTCAATACTTTTGCTCCCTTGAATAAAATTATGATGTTAACGAGTCGATCGCTTTTATTTTAAACGAAGCTGCATCATTTTATAAAACATAATACATAATGAATGACAATCAAATTGATGATTATATAAAAGCAGACTTCTCTTATGTTAAGTTACCAAAATCGAATAAAGTTCAATCTGAATCTTTATAAAGACTGCCTTATACTAAAGAAGTTTTAATGACTCTTTAAATTTGAAACACGAACACAGTGTAGGTTCCGATGGATTTACCTTAGACACCTTTTTAATATATATTTTAGAAGAAATTAGGTGATTTCGTAGTCAGAAATGTAAATTATGTTTTTATTCCGAGCTTCCTGTCCATAACACAAAGCAAGGACGTATAACCTGCACTCCAAGCAAAGTGTTATCTGAAAAATCTTCGACCATTAATATTATTACATATTTTTACAATTCAGCGTCAAGTTCGATTGCAAATAGATTTAAACACTAACTTGTTATTTTAATCTCCAAATATCAAAATACTTGTAATTTCATTAAAGGCCCATTTTTGGTGAAAACATTATATTACTTTACGATATATTAACATATGCTTAAGATAATAATTCATCTGGATTACTTATGACACTTGATTTCGAAAAAAAGAATGCTTTACTTTGTTGTTTTTTTATGTTTACAGAAACAACTTTTTTAAATGTTTGACCCATTTTACAAACATGCAGAGCAACGTTCTTGCATAATACTATGGCCCCCTTAAAAATAAATATTAATTAGTGTCGAACACTTTCTGGGGTCGCCGACAAAGGACCTAATTAGAGCTTACACTTGTATTTTATGTGCAGAAATTTTTGCTATTTAAATAAGGGTTAGCAAATAAATTAAAGGTATACCAATAAAGGCAGAGAATGAAAAATATCTCAATATGCTGATTAAACATCTTTCCTTTTTGACGGATCTGAATCATCACTTATTTGTGCGCTAGGCATGCTTCATGAAGTTTCTAGATTCTAAAGTATAAAAAACTGACTTAATTCGGATCTTCGCTTTCAAGAATAGAACTAGATCACTAAAATACAAACTGACATTTTGAGCAACTGCGTTTACATTTCTTGGGATAGTTGGATAGTATTTATAAAATGGTAGTACAATTTTTGAAAACGAAATCAAATGTCTTATAACGTTAATAAGTCATTGGAATCGAAGAAATAATACATCGCTGGGGAAGATATAACTATTGTCAAATCGCTGCATCTGCCTTTATTTACTCATTCATTAGAATCATTACCAACAACAGGAATAGACACCACGAAACAAATTAATCAACAATTTTATGACTTCATTCGGGCAGAACAAAGTAAAATAAAGGCTAATGTAATTGTGAGGAATATAACGAAGGTGGATTTAATATGATAGATGGTTGTTCGTTTGAAAATGATATGACATGGCTTAAGATATTAATGTCAGGCAATGGAAACTTTCATTCACTTGTTAAATCGTGAATATACTTTAAAAAAACTGTTTAACACCGATGCAATGTATGTTGAGATAATATGCCTACGATTGAAAAATAAATTTTGCTTCGATGTCTTGAAAAACAATATATTGTATCTTGAAAAGATGCCAATAATAAAAAGTGATGATATTTTGTAAATACCTATATTTTATGATCATTTTTTTTTTTTAAATTAAAAATGGTCATATATAAATTAAAAGTATCTATGAAAACGGAATTCGTTTTGTGAGAGATATTATGATAGACAGAGACTTTTTAATTGCAAAGATTCCTTGGATTTAAATGTCGTAACAAACGTAAATTTCTTTTTGCACTATGAATTAATTAACATAATAAGTAAATGTATTGACAATTGTGTGATTTAATATTCTAAGCGAACGTCTTCTCAACTAAAACCAGTAAGATAGCTATTGCTTCAAGACAAACGCAACACAAATATGAAAATTAATTAGCAACCGCAAAAGAGACATGCCCCTAGCCAGTCATGTGCATTTAGCCAGTCATGTACCTGAATCCTTGTATTACACACATACACGAACCTCTGTGATATTAATAGAGTAAATAACTTAATAATATTTGGTGTTGAACTGTTAAATTGTATAAAAGTTTTATCTACACCGTTCTATGTACGAGATTCGGAAATGCCTTTTTATTACGTTATAACAGGAAGGTCAATTTTAGTTCCCGCCGGTTCTATTCGGTGTCCCACATGATAAGGCATTTTATTATAATTCATTGTGAACGGGCATACGCTGGAAAAGTTGTCTTCTTCGCAAATAAAAACATATAGGATAAGGGAAACAAGTTCTTTGTGATGCTTGTAGAGTTTGCTTCCTGCATATGGAACTCGGTTTGAAAAGTTAAATGTTAAGTATAAAAGACGATGTCGAGTTTAAGTTTTTTCAAAAGACGATACAGACTTTTTCACCAGCCTTTACGTTATTTTCCCAAGGAATTTACCAGTATATTATTGATTCGTATTGATGCACATGTTCACCCTTTCAGGATGTCATTATATAAAGGTTTATGAAAACAGCATCATAAGTGTCTGAGGTCTTACGCAGAAATGAATTATTATTCAAAGGGAAATAACGCCCTGAAACTCACAAGAGCGGAATGATCTACAAATATACGCAGGTCCAATCTTTACCGTTACTCTTTATGTAGTCATATCGAATTCAGAATATTATGATTAGATCCCGGAAACGAAGTATGTTACGAAAAGACTATATAATCAGCATATTGGGAACAAAGACTGACATCGCGAAGGGTGTGGTATTTACACATCAATACACTCAATTTCATTCCATTGAAGAGGGCATGACGAAATTAATTTGTGAAAAAATACATACAAGCAATTTTACTTGTAATTTTGACAACAACTTCTCTACATGGCATATCACACACACTTTTATAAATTCAATATAATCACTTTCTCATTGGCATTGTGTACTATTATAATTTGTGCTGCTTTTAGCAACATCATTTGTTTCTCTTCCCTTCTTCAAAACTTAAGGTTGAAATAAAACCCCTATGTTCATGGAGAAAAAAGGCAATAAAGGGAGGTAAACCTGACCATCAACTCTATTCTTCATTTAGTCTATCAACACCAATATAAGCTAAGGGAGACTACTCTTCCAAGACAGACTGCATTTGTACCTTATATAGAACACCTGTCCAATATTTGTTCTTGTTCCATTGAATACCGGGCCCAGTTGTTCAAAAAGTAAACCAGTGTTGAATTATAAACACTGTTAACGTTCTAATTAAAATTAATTAGATATTCCTTACTACATTTATCACTGTCCAAAATCAGTATAAAGTGGTAAATAGTTCTTCAGATGTGATGTTAGCTTTCATACCAGAGTGTATTCAAGTCAACCTTTTGTTCAAAAAGTAAACCGGTGTTGAATTATAAACATTGTTAAAGCTCTAATTAAAATTAATTAGATATTCCTTAGTACATTAATCACTGTCCAAAATCAGTATAAAGTGGTAAATAGTTCTTCAGATGTGATGTTATCTTTCAAGTCAACCATAGCTAATTTATCCAAACAATTATGATTTTGAACAACTGAGTTTGGAAGGTTAAACCATGGCAGTATGTATTGGAATGATACTTGAGTGTAGAATGGAGTAGAATGTAGTTGAAATATGATACGAGCACAGCAAATTGATAAATATTCATATACAACCAATACAAGAGATCAATCGGACAATTAACCCAGACGATATAATGTATAGTTAATTACATTTGAACGGAAATCCGGTATAATAGGAACATCATGTATTATAGCACTAAACTACCGAATTGATAATGCTTATTTTGCAACATTCCAGTAATTAAAAAAGTTTCCTCTTAAAGCAGTAAATACATATGTTCTATTTAATAATATTTTGTTCACATTATTAATTAAGTATAATAATTATAAGTACAACACAAGTATCTACCAACAGCAAAATTTATATCCCACTACTACAGCATTAAGTACAGCTATCGTTGACAGTGATTTTTACCCACAAACAACGCTTTAACAATGCAAGGGGTTACAAATCAGTGATGTATTTTGACTGTTGTGTTAAAGTATGACTTTAAGGGTAGCGATGTTGTGTGCACACAAAAACGTATATGTTCACATAGTTGTTGTGCCATCTTATTTTGAAATTCAATAATGCATTATGGTTATAGAGGTTCTACAAAAATAAAAGTGTTGTCTGAACTTAAACCTTTTAGTATGACCTTGACCATGAATATAGACATGTGGTTATTGCGCTGAACACACAGACTCATATAGGTGAATATCTGTATCAACAAATATTTATTCTGATTGTCTTAAACATATGCGAAGTTAAAGAACGGATAAGATCTATCTTCGCAAATAAATTCTGTAAATTGACCTGTAACTGAGTCTGACCTTTATCTATAAGGTAGCCATGTGGTTTTTGCTCACAACGCATCATCTCACATGTGAGATTATTTGTCAGCTGAAAACCTTCATATTTATGTTCCAGTTAAAGAGCGGACATACAATACTTGTGTTGTGTTTGTACTTTTGACCTTAAAGTTGGTCCTCGACCTTGTAGATAATCATGTACTTCTTGCGTGTATAAGATTGTCCCACATAAATGAGCGTTTCTGTAAATTTATTTTAAATTTTGTTAATGCATTAATCCAAGTTACAGCCCGGACAAGTTTCAGGACAGAAAGACAGACACACCAACTACTGTGACAACGGATTATTATATACACCGAGTGCACATAGTGCAAATAACAATGCGTTACGTATAGTGCAATTAAATCAGGACTCGACACAAATACATCTTTGTTAACAATATCAAGTGCTCTAAAACAAGCTTTCCATTTTTGTTTGTGTTTAATCTTTCATTCAGATCAGACATTAACAATGACAAAGTATTTAGCTATGTATTATTTAGTATCCCGTACAATGGTTAATGTGATGTGCTACTCTGAAAGAAATGTTGCAAACATCTATATCGGGCAGCTATTTTTAATGGCATAATAATATAACAAATACAACTGCAGGGAAGTTGTGTATCTTGTTACTGATTTAACAAACACCAACTATATTAAGGATGTGATGTATCTTTTTCATAGCGTCAATTGCTATAAATCTAAACACGCAATCATGCAATCTGAACTAGTATCCTACACGAAACAAAACCTGCCTAACCATGAACTCTTATAACAGTTTTTACACAATATTATCTTCAGCCTGATTAAGCAAACCAAATTCGTCCAGTCCGATGTTTGTGTGTCACAACCATGCGCGATATGTTTGGGAAAATTTGAACATGGCTTTTACGTAATGCACGTATTCTTACAGTGAAGCCTTGATCAAGTATGGATTGTGCAAACAGTCTGCCCTTACCTGTACAAATACAGCACTCTTAATCAGGAAGTTTGAAACGAGTGTTCTTCAAACAGGATACAAATGCAGTAATACAGAAATATAAAGGAGTATTATGACTATGTGCGCGAACAAATATTACGAGTTAATACATAAACTATGAACTACTAATTTACATTGTTTTAATAAACAGCATACGTTGCTGTTAAATTGGTTAAACACATAATGCTACAATTATAAAGTATACGTTTGAATGTTGAATAGCTAACAAGATCTTATGTTACCTGACATATATCGCTGATTGTAAATAAGTGTTGCCTCATCGTGCAAACATTCATTGATAGTATAATGAACCCTTAAAGATAGGCATTACTTGTTGCCAAATTATTTAATTTTCAGAAGTTCTAAGCAATTAACATTAATTTGGTTTTCCTTTTTTCTGCTATAATAAATTGCCCATCGGAACATGTTCTTAAATAATTCAAGTTTTTTATGACAAGGCAGACGCCATATCAATCACATATTGGAGCGATAGACAGCTGAAATACCAAATGTACCGATACAGAGAACTTGTAATGTAACGTGAACCAGACTATGTAAAGCTTTTAACAGTTGCATCCACTGTTAATTTGAACTTACTTATTGAAGCTCGAATGCCTCGAACGCCTTTTCGAGACGCTGTAATTTTTAACTTATTTATTTAAGCTCGATTGCCTCGAAAGCCGTATGCTAATTGAGACGATGTTATTTTAAACCTACTTATCTTAGCTCGATTGCCTCGAAAGCCTAATGCTTATAATGACTCTGCTATTTTAAACCTATTTATTTTAGCTCGATTGCCTCGAAAGTCCAACGCTGCTATTTTAAACCCGTTTATTGGAGCTCGAATGCCTCGAAAGCGTAATGCTTATGTGCCTCCGTAGCTTAGTGGATAAGGCGCTTGCGTTGTAATCCAGGCACATACATGTCAGTCGTGTTTCAGCGGAATGCTGACTGACAAATAAAGGCTTAGCCCGGAATTAAGAAAACTTATTATTGAGACCTTTTTAAACCTATTTATCGCTGCTCGATGTCTGAAAAGTGTAACTCTCATTGAGGCGCATCTCGGATCTTCTGTTAAGAATTCGGTGATTATCAGCGTTTTTATTTGAAATTTGGTATTCAGAATATCAAATTGTTTTTGCTTTGGGCACATTTTCATGTGTAATTCGTACGCCAAAAAAATAAAGTTATGTGTATTTTGACGATTTTATTTGCCAATGTAAGCAAATGCGCATCGTATTAAGAGCGCTAAAATTAGTTTTCCAGTACACAACAAGTATACAATATGTCTAATACACATTTCCTTTGTCAAAACTCGATGACTTTTCAAGGTTCAAATATTATGTTTTAATTTCAATTTTCTGTTTTATTTACAAAAACAATTTTACATAAATTTTAAGTATAATTCTGTTTAATACAAGTTCTTTTTATTGTAAAGCATAGTCCATTGCCAATGAATAGATGCAGGGGAATGAACTGAGTTGTGCATTTAGCACTTAGAATCTTCATTCATGACTTCAGATTATTTAACAACAAAGTATCATATTTTCATCACGTTTTCCGATTTGTCTTGAAGTATGTTTTCTTGAACATTTTAATTTTTAAACATATTTGTTTCTAGAGTCCGGTCATTTCTACGGAGTATTGAAACCAGTTCATACCAAAACCGTGTACAATCCGAGTGTCTAACGGCTCTATGTATTTCCTTTTCATTATATATACAATGCCATGGTCACAAAAAATTCTCCAGTAAATAAAGTTAGTTTTTTTTCAGGTAAAGATAAAACAACTCCTAAATAGCTGTATCATATTTGAATTTAAACCTTATATGAAGACCTTGAACTTTGACCTAGGGGCTTGGGTTTTGCATGCACAATAACATTTAAGTTGGCTTGAAATTTGTGCGAATTCCTAGTTCAGTGTAAGATGACGTGTTACCATTTACCATTATTTTGTATTTTGACATACAGGCGTGGCTAGTGTGGCCAGCACCCCGTCAAACAAGGTCTGTCACTTCTGATAAGATCTGTTTAAAATCCATTAATATTGTTAGATTTAAGTTTCTCATATTTGACATTTGACTTTGAAGTGTTACCTATGGACATTGTTTTTGCGTGTGACACTCTGTCCCTCCATGATTGTCACTTCTGACCAGTTATTTGAGACTCCATAGATTCTGGAAAAAATGTATGCTCTGGACAAAGTGATGACAGTAAATTGTTATACATTTGAACACAACCATCGACCTAGGAACCTGGTTTTGGCGATCGACTCTACGTGTCACAACAAGTGCACAGATGCCAAGTAATTGTACAAATCCATCTATAATTGCCGTGTAGTGTAAAGAACGGATTTAATAAATTAGACTTTCAACTGTCCATGCTGACCTTGACCTTATTCCCAATAGCCTGGTTTTTACACGCGACTATTTGGCCTGTCACGTTGATCAATTTTTCAAAGTTATGTGAGAACCAACTGGACAAGGTTATGCTATGGATAAAATGTCAAGGTGGGATTTCATTAATTCGAAAATATACATTAAATTCTGACCCGAGCTGTGGACAAAGGGACCTGGTTCTTGTGTTCAAAACTAAGTCTAATCATAACGAACACGTTTCTTGGTTTAATTGTTAATTGAAATTTCACTCATAATAACCTAAATAACAGGCTTTGGTGTCCCATTATGATCATAATCATAGAAAATTAAAATATATCGTTGAAAAATGTAAGCAACGAACAACATGTAAAGGACTTATTCATTTACTTTTGCCTATGACCATGAAATATGACCTTGTATCATGGGAACGGGATTTCGAGTGTGACATTCGGTCGTAGTAAGCACAGCACATCTGCAAAATTATAAACTCTAATAATCTTGTTGTGTACCCCACTTGGCCACGTTTCGAACTTGACCGAGATATCATTTGGAGATATCGAGTTTTCTCAACAAGTTTGTTGAAGAGCGCGCAATAGATGTCGACTCTTGAGCGTTCACACTCTGATTTTGAATTTTACAAAATATCTTTGCAACGAGTGGTAAAAGTTACAGTTAAATTTTGAAATGCAGGTAAAAAGACATTTTCATTTCTTTCAAAATTAGGTCATATATTTATGATAAAGAATTGTATCAACCTGTTTCACTGCAATTATTAAAAAATAGCATTTGGTGATATTGAACTGATTGTTGTAATATCAATACGACATTATACTTTGATGAATCAGCGTTCGTTTGCTTTTAAAATGCACACACATTTTCACCCCTGATGAAATAAACACTTAAGACAGTATGTGTATACTTGGACTTTATTTTGTATTGGTTTTATTTGAAAACACAACGTTCAGGACTTATGACGGACGGACAAGTACAATCGTTCACACATTTTGGGGACATACAATAATCAAATATCAAATGCATAACAAATAAAGCTCCATTGCAGAAAAATAGCCTATCCAATTCACGAAACACCTTCAAAACATAACAAGATACGTGCGATTGCAAGACATAGCGGTATAAATCAGTTTAAAGGCTATTTAACCTAGCACTATGAACATAATTCATCTCGATAAACACTCAGCAAATATTGGCGTCTGAAATAGCAGCTTGTGAAAGTGAAATTTCGATCTATTTAAGGCAATACTTTACTTTCTGTTTGCTTTTCAAGGAATCAACTGCTCGTTGTTTACATTTAAATTGCACGTACGCACCCGCAAAACGATTGGTTGGTTGCGAACGAGATAGATAAGGTCTGTGCATTTCTCCTGGTAGCTTAACATTAAACTTGAGTTCGGTTATGTGCGATCAATGAAAATACTGCAATTGTGCAGTTTATGAATGTTAAGGCATATTTGAGCTTCAGCAAAAATGGTAAGTTTTACATAAAAATAAAATATAGCAAGTTACGAAGTGAAGAATAAGTTATATGAGATATACGAAATGCGTGACGCTATTGGATTTGAAGTGTTTAACAATGCATATGAGACATTTGTTAATTGCGATTCCAGCCAAAAGCTTGAATCAATTTTAGACACGAATTGGGTATGCAATTTAACACTAATTACACATTATTTAACACTAATTACACATTATTTAATACTAATTACACATTATTTAACACTTATTACATATTATTACTCTGATTATTGAAAACGTGCTTTAAATAATTAGACAAGTGGATTTCATTTATTATTATCTTGAATATATATGTGATTTGAACCACACAAGCGCATTTCTTTGTATTTTGGTTTGAATTAAAGCAGCACCAAGGTTTTGCGTATATTTTTACTTTTACTACCCCAATCAGCAATTAGATCTTTATGTTGATTAATAAATTAAATCCAACAGATTATAAAGTTATTTAAAAAGTATAATAAAGGAAATCTTTTAAATTAAATATCAATTTTCAATGTGTAATTCAACTAGCACAATGTTTTCATTATGAATCTAAACTATAATTTTATCAAGTTGTTAAAGATACCAACAATATCATTAAAAACGTTTTTGGCAAAACTTTTGCGATGCTTGATTACTATGTTTTTGTTTTCGGTTACAATTGTTAATCGTCAATATAAATTGTGGCACTTTTAACATAAATGGTAAATGTTTTATACATATAAGTTGCTTTCACAAAGCATTATGGAACACGTTGCTTTAAAATGAATCGATCGACAAGTTTAATTACATGTGATTACTACAACACATGCGGTTACTAGTTATGCTCATTATTGGAAATTAGATAAAATGGAATGCACCTGCTTATCAACGAGATCGGTTTAAATGCATTATTTATGTCCAGGGTATAGCTTTTGTAAGTTATGATCGATCGAAAAAGCCAATTTAAATGACATAATTATAAACTGTGCAGAATAGACCTTAACGTGGATTTTTGTCAAAATATTAGTGGCATTCAAGATATATAACAATATATGCTCTATATGTGTTTTTTTTTGCAAATAAATTGATTAATAGGTCAGATTATATAAAATGCGATTTAGTGCACTACTTTTAGCTTCTTAAAAAATCTGAACAACTTTTCAATACGCATGATTTTATATTCATATCAATAAAAGGTGCAATCATAAGTATTTAATAGTATAAAATGTACATTAACCTACACCATTGATTAACACTATTATATAAAACTACTATCTATAAACAAATATATGTCTTTTAGTGGTCATCTTGTACTATTTTTAGGAATTAACATGGTTATGCAAATTGTTTAATTTTATGAAAACAGCATGTTTAATGTCTGAAATGCTGGAAATGCGATTGTAAGAAACACTGTAATTCAAAGCATAGACAATCCCAGAATCGATAAATTGACCGCCGCCATATTGTCTATCACGTGACCCGCTACTGAAGACGGTACTGAAGAATTAGGCAGATTACAGCGTAATCATAGCGTACACCCGCTTTATTTCAATAAGCAGTATTTTATCACTTCGGAAAGTAAGCTTGAAAACATGTCAAACATGAAACAAAGTTTTGATATTTATCACAGCGCTAATCAATAGAAGTTAAATAAGAAATATACACGATAAATTTATAAAATATGTGTCTCTGAAACACTATTCAGTGACAACACGTAATGTTTAAGGCCGAGTTAGCTTTTATTAAGCACACCTTTCAGTAATGCCATTGCCTTAAATTTAAGTATTTCTTTATGGAGTCGAATTATTCGAGGATTATTATAAATGTTAAATCAATATCTAAAGGCTGAAGTAAATTTGGTAATTTTAGCGTAAATAGTGCCGGAGATATTAATTAGCGAAACTCTGAAAGATTTAAGGCCGAAATAGACAATTTTATTGAAACGTAGATTTCTGCCTTTGTTTAAAACATTATTATTTCTTTATAAATAACTATATAGTTCCGGAGATGCTCATTTATAAGAAACTTTATAAGATTCAAGACCGAGGCAGACTTTTTTTATTGAATAGTACATATCTTTGTTTTTCTAATTCGTTATTAATATTTCTTATTTAAGTATCTTTTTTAATGGTTATGCAAAAATCTATAGCCCAAATAAAGTTTAAACTAAAATTGGTCCGGAAATGTGTAAGTTAAACTCTGTAAGATTTCAGCTAGAGGAACACTTTTTGAATTTTAAATGAACAAGTACCGGACTTATTCATTAGCAAAACTGTGTAAGATGTCCGGGCATGGGAGACTTTGTTTTATTGAACAGAACATATCAGCTTTTGCATATAACTTTATTTTTATATTATTATTTAAATAACGTTAATTTAACGGATTTAATAATTTGTTTAAGTTTCTTAATACAATCTAAATTTACGATAAAAATGTTCAACCGGAAACATATTGAGCCTTAAATAAACTGAAATAGCTCCAATGATGTTCTCTACATAACCTTAACTTATAAAAAAAACTTAATAAATTTTTCGTAATTAAGTTTGAATTAACGATAAAAAATAAAACATGAACACAATAAGTAGTGTTTTTCTTCGTTAATTACGGATTGTCAATTGAAGCAATGCAGGGACCTGAGCAAAGTAATGGTCTTGAAAAAAATAATCTGGGATAAAGGCACGAAAGCTTTTCCTCAGTGGGAGGCGATGTCCCAAGGTTGGATTAAAAGTGTAAATTGGTATGTCTCTGACACCACATGTCCGCACATGTGTAGATACCGTTGTTAAGATAAGATACCATGCGTCACCTTCTGATTACATTTAATATGACAATCAAGGCCTAATTCGTGCCGAGTTTTATGACTCTTACAAAATGAAGACAAATCTTGTTTCTATTAATCACCAAATAACTGATAAATATTTATAAAAAATGCGAACTTTTATGTGATGATCATATCGGTAACAGAAACATATAGGTCCCTGTATTGTTCTTCAGTACCGTTTTTGAGGCGCGCGTGAGTATTCAGGGGCGATAATCCGGAAGGTATCGATTTCTGGGATTGCCTATTATGAATACATGTTTAAATCAAATATATTTATTTTATCATTATCAGACGAACGTATTAGTAGGAGTCTGCATTTTGCTGTGCATCTGCGTGCCCACACTCCTGGCGCAATTTGATGTGCAACCACCTGCAACCTTTGCTGACACTGTCTGTAAGGAAACCGACACTATATGTTCAGTGACCCTGGTCATTGAACACAAACTGACGATGATTCTTGAAAAGGATCAAGACCTCATTTTCCCTTCTAATGGTAAACTGAGAAGTTCAAAAAGAAACCGTGAACTGAGTGATGACGAAGAACGCCGCGTTATTACGGCCGATGGTGAAAGCTCATACTTAGTTATTACGATTAACGGACAATTTCCAGGTCCCAGAATTGAAACATATGTTGACCAAACGCTCAACGTTAAAATCGTTAATAAGCTACACACAGACAGCGTCACGGTTCATTTTCACGGAATACATCAGAAAGGCACACCGTGGATGGACGGAGTAGCATTCATATCGCAATGTCCGATCTTACCCGGTCAAACGTTCACGCATGTTTTCAAAGCGTATCCACCTGGTACTGCAATGTACCACGCTCATATCGGGGACCAAAGAAGCATGGGACTTTACGGTGCATTGATAGTCTACCCAAGAAAGGATCCGGCGGTAATTGGCTTAACCCAAATCGTGATGCTGTTACAGGACTGGAATCATTTGATGGATCCCGAAACCGCTTATCATAGAATGCTTACTGAACAATTTGACTTGTCATCTGGAAAAGTTATCAATACAACATATTCCGTAGACAGAGCAAAGTTTTCTAGGTTCGAGTGTCAATCAGGTCTTATAAACGGAAAAGGTCGTTACTGGTCAACAGCAAATCAACACAATGGCAGCCCGCTTGCTCGTTTTCAAATCAAGTCTGGGGTGACCTATCGCTTCCGGGTTATAGGTGCCATGACCCTTTATCCCATGCGAGTATTCATCGAAGAAGGACAGAAACTGATTGTTCGTGGATCTGATGCCTTCGACATAGAACGGAGGGAGTTTCAGTCCATCATCATTCACCCTGGTGAGAGATATGACTTTTTGTGGACGAGTCCAAATAATACAGACAGAAGACAATACATGTTCGTAGCAGAAACAATCGAAACTCGAGACAGCCACGGCAAATATCATGCCGCCGAAGCCATTCTTGAAATGGTCAATTATACATTGTCAGCAACAAATTTAAATCCATCGAAGGCAAGCGATGCCAACTGCAATTATGTAAATTGCACGGTTTTGAACTGTCCTTACCAATATGAAGCACCTACACCTCTCACGACATGCATTACATTCAATGATATAAAAAATAACGATCCAATACGTGAACCAGAAATGATTCTTGGAAATCGGGTAGATAAAGAATACTTCTTTAACTTTGGATTCCCTGGACGAAATGGCAGCACCCCTGGATCGGTTAATGCAAGGGAGTTCATTTTCCCTTCCGTCCCATTACTCACACAACCAAGCGAAGTAACAACAGGTTGCAACGAAGCACAATGCTCTCTTGATGGTATGTGTCAATGCACGTACACACAAAAGATTCCTTCCAACAAACTCATCCAAATGGTTTTCACGAATATCGGCAACGGCGCTGGTTGGTCACATCCAATTCATCTTCACGGTCACTCGTTCTACGTCATGAAGATGGGACTGGGTTTGTACAACCCTTTGAACGGTTATCTGCTTGCCCCGAATACAGACATTGTTTGCACCGACAAATTCGAGTTCTGCAGCACCATGCGATGGAATGACGCTTCCTGGGATAACGGAAACGTGCCAGGAATGAACGATGATCCGCCACAGAAGGACACCATTATCGTGCCAACTGGTAAAATGAGTTTTATTCATGAATTCTAACTAAAATATTATTTTAAAAGGTGAAGTAACAGCATCTCATTTATGAGATTGTAAGGGAAAGCCCCATTACGATAACATTGTGGACATTGGAAAGGAAGGTAATCAACAGTTCACCGTCGCATTATATTGATTAATCACAACTATTAACAAACTGTCGCAACTCATATTCAGGCTTTTTTGGAACAAACACATGCGTGATGGTTGCTAATGTACAATCTATATAATAATTTATTGTCGCACGACACCAGTGATTTATATACTTTTTTTTAAATAAATATTTTGTATTGCATAATGCTGATAAATTAGTGTTGTTAAGGTGGCTATGTTGTGGTGCGTTTCATCTCCGACAACCCCGGTATGTGGTTCCTGCACTGTCACATCGACCTGCACAACACCAACGGGATGGTAATGGTAATAGACGAGGGGGACACAAAGCCCGCAACGCCCAAGGGATTTCCAACATGTCGAAATTTCGAATTCAGTGGTTAGTTGATTTTGATGCTATGTTTTCATTATTGATTTATTTTAAAGTTGAGCCAAATGTCATTGTGAACAAAAAGAACCATTGTTCATCTTATGATTTATTTGTTTAATAAAATAGTCGTGTGAATTCGTTTGATGACTACTTCAGGACATGCGCTGATGCACTTGTTTTAAAATATACTTAATAAAGCACTCAAATGTGGGTTAGATCAGGAGATGTTTACTAACACAGACGTTTTATATAATGCTTATTGAGCTCTTTTTTATCATAACATTTTGAACCATTATTACATGAGCATTTCTTCCGTATAAAAATAAACATAACACACCCTGTGTTATAAACTAAATAGAGAGCTTGCAGCAATTTATTATGTATTTGAACGAACAGCGACACTATATTTTGTCAATTGAATAATTTCGATAAAAAAAGGTACTGAATCTCCATTTTCAGAAGAAGTAAAGATAGTATCATCAACACTCCTTTCCACTCGTTCGGTTAAAGAATTTTTTACAGATACATACAACAGTTCCCATATATTTATGAAAATTACATGTTAATTTAGATATTGTATTTTTTTTTCAGGACTGGTTTCCGACATCAGCTCTGCTAATCGATGCTATGCCTCAGCGATTCACTTTCTCTTCATTATCTGTTTGCGTGGATTGTTCATCGTGCTGTAGAAAGACAATATATGTATGTTGATGTTAATTGCTGTGAGCTTACTTGATTATTTTTATATTTTGGTGATTGCTTATAATGATCAAACTAATGTTTTAATATTTCTGCTGTCTGCTCGGTGTTAGTATCCGTACTTTTAGAAGATGTATAACTTCGCCACATTTAATTGTGAAGATCTACTCTTTCTTATCACTGGGGGCTGACGACGTCAAAGCGTAGTCCGTTTCTCTACGACGTCGGGTATATGTTTCACTACGAAACATTGTGTAAATACACTACTTAATCAGGCGAGTTTCATCTTTTCTGGTATTTATGGATAAGAGAACGGAACATCCAGTAATGGTAGGTACTTATTTTCAATAACATACTAATTACAAATGCGCGTAGTTGCAACCGTTCCATTGATTTTTTGCTAAACTCGAAATATATTGTTTTGAAGTAATGCATAAGGTGGTTATTCTGTTTAAATAGCCAATTACAGTAACCTAACTTAAATGAAACTACATGTTACTTTGATTAACTGTACATTAAACATTTTAAAGTACAAAACAGGTTTCGAACATATATTTTAATTATTCAAATGCTTTGTTTGGAAGGAAATTACAAGTCGCGTTATGTATAGGTTTTGCACAGAGTATGTATTGGTTGTGCAAAGAACTACAAATAAAATGTAAAGGCTACTCAACGAAGTACCATATCTGTACTTCGATGGCATTTGTATTGACACGATATTTCGTAGCGATACATATACCCGACGTCGTAGAGAAACGGACTACGCTTTGACGACGTCAGCCCCCAGTGCTTATGGATTCATATTGTTCACGTTATGTGTTTTTTTTTTTTAAAGTTAAGGTTTAGTCAGTTTATTACACTATTTTTTTTTTATAATATGTGGCGTGTTCTGAGAAAACTGGGCAAAATGCTTGTGCGTAAAGTGTCAACCCAGATTAGCCTGTGCAATCCGCACAGGCTAATCCAGGACGATTCTTTTCGCCTAAACTGGATTTTCGCTAAGAAAGACATCATTTAAACGAAAAATTCCATAAAAGAGGAAATCGTCGTCCCTGATTAGTTTGTGCGGACTGCACAGGCTAATCTTGGATGATAATTTACGCACAAGCATTTTGCCCAGTTTTCTAAGAACACGACACATATTTGCATTGACAATCAGTTATAATCATGGTTGAGAGTTCTTCACACGAGATATGGACGCAAATCATGTGCATTGGTTTATCTTATACATCAAGACAAATATAAAGTGCGTTTTTCCGACCAGGCTTTATGTTAAAGCAATCTTAAAATAATATTACGTATTCGTAAAATTTAAATATGGGAAAACGGGGCTTAATGCATGTGCGTTTAAAGTCGTCCCATAATAGCATGAGCAGTCCGAACATGTTAATCAGGAACGACACTTCCCGCTTTTATGGATTATTTAGTTTAAAGGAAATCTATTCTAAACGAAAATCCAGTTTTATGTGAATAGTGTCGTCCCCGATAAGCCTGTGCGGGCTTTTCAGGGACGTCACTTTAAGTATATTCGTTTAGCTCAGTTTTCCTAGAGCGAGGCTAATGTGCATGATGTGCAATCTAATAAACTTTTTGCACTCATTGAATGAAAATGTTAACATAATACGCGTTTCAGTGTGTAGGTTCTTCTCAGCTATAATTCAATACGTATTCATTTGATTAAATTGCAATCGTCTCAGGTGTATTCCTCATGGACGATACTTCCCATTTTGTAAAGTATATTTATGCCTTGTTTGCTTGTATAGCGTATATGACTGTATTCATGTGAGGCTCAACTCAGACAACCACGTGTGTGTGGTATCTGCATCCACCTCCGCAACACCAGATAAGCGATAGCGCTCCCCGTGTGAGGTATCTGCACTGTCACATGGACCTGCACAACACCAGATAAGCGATAGTGATATCATCTTACATCAACACAACTTGTTGATACATGTAGCAGTGATGTGCTTGTTTATTTTTTTTTGCACGTATGTTATACCTACTTGCTTTCTATTCACGTTGTGTGTTTTTTTTTTAATGTATGATAAATTGTTTTTATTTTGTATTGTGTTGTGTGCGTTCAAATAGCATGATATCTATTATATTTTAGCATGACTGATATTATTATTCTAACTATCATTCTCATTTCTTCTATTTTTTAGTAAAAGCTATTAAGCTCGCAGAGTATATTTAATAAATCATCAAAACACACGGTAATTAAACAGTTAATACAATCAGAGTAAACTCGACTGGCCCTATACATATCATTACCGTCGTTTGTACATTTAATTCAACATATACAAACAAGTATGCCGAATGATGTATTGAAGCTGATGTGTAAATTTGGTGTAAGCTTTGGTAACATTTCTAGAATGGTAAAACTAAAAGTAAGCAAACAACATCTATGTTTTACTTTTCTTAACAACTATCCGCGTGACAATTGAGAACACATATAAATAGAATTATTATTTTTGTAATTCAAAAATGTCATTCACGATATATCATGTGACTTTTTGCACAAATGAAAATAAATAGTAAGTGAAACTTCTCTTTGTCGATTACTTGAATTGACAATATCAGTAGTACTGTCATTAAAGCGCATATCAGTCGTTAGTCATAAACAGGTTGTAGAAGTTCGGTTTGTTTGTTCGTTGGAACGTTCTTTTACGCGACCCAGAGAAAAGGTAGAATTATTAACAAATAACGGAAAGTCGTGCTAATTTTGTCGATTACTTCAAAATAAAGCAGAGTGTGTTTGATATTGCTCACATTTCAAAAGTTGAAAATTAAGAAACGTCACTAAAGTCATCATTTTCTATACAAAACAAACGTGGAAACATTATGCAATCGTTCAAATAGTTATTAAAACCTTGCAATTACTTCAATAATAAAAGTACAATAGTTAGTCCATGCAGCTATAACAAATCAGTTCTTACCAGAAATCATAGGCAACAACCATTATTTGTTTTTAGACGGCTTAACATCTGTTTGTGGCATTGCTGTAGTTGTCAAGGGCATATCAGAATTGTACTGGTCCGATCCGCAGTAACAAATTGGGATTTTCATTGTTGTGAACCACGTGTTGGTCAGTTTACCAACACACCTTCTTATCGCGGTGCAAAATGGTATACACGGCATATGCAAACGTCATGTGAAGCACGTGTGCCTATGTTTCAGTTTTTACTGAACAAACACGTTTGTATGATTTATCGCACATAACAGTTGGACACATATGATATGCAGTTTCACAGTTAATATACGAGTCTATTGGAATTGACACGAATATACGATTTGAAGGTTTAAATATTCAACTCGAACAGTATGCTCATAACAATTGCAAACATTTACACAAATGACCACACACTATAACTTGTGCTTTTCTGCTATCATTAATATAAGCAGTATCAATAAATCACCGAAAGCTAAATATGCGATATGGCATAACTGATAAATTATAATTTCGACTAAGAGAAAATGATTTACCATCAATTAAATGTGGATCACTGATACTGATATGTCAAATAAAGCTAAAAGGGGTAAAATGGTAGTCCAGCTGGTAAATTTGAAAACGTTTATTATGAACTTTGTGAGTTACTATATGCCATAAACGCGGATAAAAATGACTTACCACCAGTATTCGAGTATGTTATCTTCACGAACAACTGGAAGCTAGTGGGCGAGTGATACACATGCATGATACTTCAAATTGAACTTTACCTTTTAAACTTAACATAACTAACCACCTGTGCTGATGTCAGTGATAGTGTCGCAGAACTGGCAAAAAGTCGTGTCAAATTTGTTGTGTCGTTCGTCTTCCCCGTGGCAGAGGTCATTGGCACATTGACCGTGAAGACCACACATGTAACATTGTTCCTGGCATTGAAAGACGACTCCAAACCAGTCCGCCTAAGACGAATTACTATTTGAGCTAACCTGAAGACGGAGTCCTACTAAAGCAAACGCTTCTCCTCCCATGTACGTTTAAGGGCGACCCGTTTGCCATTTACTTATTAACGTTCTACAGTTGCAGAAATTAAACCCACGTCTCTCGGAATTCCGATAACCAGCACGCATCGATCTGATCTAATCCCTTATTACGAAACAAAATAATAATTCTCAATGTATGACTTCCATTAACACTTAAGAATCAGTGAAGTATGAAAATAAACTCCGTTCGGCGTATTAAAACAACACAGTTTTATATGATCGAGAAAAAACACCTTATACAGCCGGATGTAATAAAATGCCAAGTTGGTAATTCGGACATGTAATTATAAACACATATATTTTGTAAATGGTTAGATTTACCGTTTGTTCCAATGACAAGTGGGAAATAAAGAAGAGCAAAAATCGAATCTTTAAAAATCATTATTTTATGATAATGCTGATCTGTATATGAGAACAATTACTGTATAAACAACAAAAGATTGTTAGCGTAAGTGACCTTAATCTCGATATTCAGAATATCACGTGTCCTATTCAATTGCGATTGCCCAACACTATTACACAACACATACTTCAAATAATAACCAAGCACATGCGTTCTACACGTACACATATCTTTCTAGTGAACTGATTAGGTATAATTTTATTTTTAGATTATTTATAATTTCGCTTACACAAATTTATGACGTAAAAACTGTTAATGAACAAAACTTAGTTATCAAGGTAATGTGAACTTAATCCAAAGTGATCAGTATTGCAGTATCATATTCACATAATACTATCAATGTACGCCAATAAAAAAATATGCAGCATGCAGAAATACCAAGGTACAGAAAAACCGCATCTGTAGTTAGGAGGTGTGTGTATAGTTGTGTTCTTTTCTGCTACTGTGTTGGGTCGCTTTAAATAATTATAATAATTATAATCCGCTGGTGACTCAGTAGTATTATTATTTGTTGTAAAGATAATAACTTAATTTTCATCAAGTCCCTTATTTTATTTTTATCAATTATACGTTGTAAAACAATATCTTGTTTTTTTTTGTCATATAACCCGTAAGTTTAATCGTCTAAATTGTAATGTCGTTGTTGTGTTTTACCAACTATTGTTCATTTTTAATAAGACCTGGAATTATACTTCTGTTTCCTGAAAAGTAATGCTATGCTAGTATATATAAATTCGAAATGCTGCAATATATTGTTTAATGAAATTGTTCCCCAAAATGTGAGTGAGCTTCTGTGTTGAACTATGCTTAAATCTTTCTCATAATTTCTCATAATGTTTGAAAACATATAATATATTTAAAATAGTGCTGTATTCATGCCTGGAAAAAAGTCTGGGCTTGATTCTTTTCTCCTGAAAGTGAAGTTTTATCCATTTTACATTATATGAGATCACGAAAATATCAATGCCAAGTTTGTTTGGTGCATTTTATATATATTTATAAGAAACTACAAAAACGTTATCGGTAGAAACATACTGTCTTTTATTTAAGGCAAATGACCGCTTGCCTATAAAATAACACACAATACATACATTAAGTCATTCAACATAAACGTATGATAACAGATGTAGTCATCGCATCGGTCAATGGAAACATACAAGTGAGTGATAGGTCATTGTTTGCAACAAGACAAGGCATTTTATCCTTGACAACATTAATATAGGAAAAATGAAACTCCATAAACATTATCAGGAGGGAAATTAATGATGACATACTCTACTGTAGGAAAATAACCAATTGACTTTGCAAAACAGAAAAACAACTACAACACAATTTTACAAGTAACAACTAAGAGGTACATTTAAAAATTCAAACATTACAACACGTAGCATAAACACAATGTTGCAGCTGGAGTTACCGCCTTGGAACGGTCAATACACTACATATGTGGGCTTTACTTGAAGTCCAGCCGAACTTAACACATATCCAAAAATTAATCGCTTGAAATACAATAGTACATAGAAATTTACGATAAATTGCACAAAGAAAGGGAATTGTTATTTCAATTTTAACTGTTGATGCAAGTTAATGAAAAAAATGCAAGTGTCTTTATGTTTTCTTATATAATACTGAATGTTTATTTGGTTTATCATTTTAATGTTTTTAAATGGAGATATCTGCCATATTAGGGCAAAGGTATTTTGGTGCCACAGGTTATATCGAATGCATTATTATATAGTCATGTGCACAATTTATACAATTTAAATCAAACTGAATATATTTCAGTAAAAATGCGATTAAACTAAACGCACACTGTGTAATGAATTGCAACTCTATTGACGGATTCAATCAAATTGGGTGAATAAAGATTGATATGCACACACATCCGATATGGTACATGATAGTGATTAAACATAGTTACACGGTAAAGGTCTTGGTAATCACGCCTATGCACATAGCCGAATATAAAGTTGCATATGAAGTCACCAGCATAGTGTTAGCTGCGCTAGTGGGCCACTCTCTTTCCGAGTTGCAATAGTCTTTGCTGCAGGAACAGACTGTTGAAGCCTCTTCAACTTTGCTGCAAGAGTTATCTTCCTTCACACATATGCGAGAAACAACTGTAAAAAAGGGATTCAGTAATGAAGCTCAATAAGAAGTTTGCGTAACGTTTTTGATTTGTTTACAGTCAATTTGAATTATTAGCGTCATAATCTTTGTCGATGTACTACCGTTTTAAAATAAAACAATTAACGTGAGCATTGTCACGTAACAGGATATTGCCTAAATGGTATATATGTACAGAAATTTACTATAACTTTCGTTTTCCTATAACTAAGTGAAAGTTGCCCACGAATCAAATACTCTTATTCATGGCGATTAGTAGTAAAGATAAAGTTGATACTAGAAATTAAAAAGGCATACTATGCATGTTATCAGTCTTTGAAATTTGTGAAAGATGAAGCACATATTACTTACAATCATTTTTGAAAATATTTAAGCTATAAATAACCATGGTTCAGAAGTTTCCTTGTAAATGACAATAAAGGTTGTATATCGCTTTTTTTCATAATGAAATTGCTCTGTTAAGTGTTTTACTTTTCCTTACACTATGCTTTGTTATATATTGAATCTGGACAAAAACAGTAAAACATTAATTTTCAGATTTTTGAAATCAAACTTAATTCCAATGCAGATATTTATCGTGTATTATATGAAACGAAAAGTTCGTTTACATATTCGGCTCCGTGTATTTTATCAGCTTGGAAACACATAAGAAAGATTTTCAACGGGGAAGGCTTTTACATGTTAAGATTTTGTTAAAGCAAACTAGAGTACATAGACAAGACATACTTACCGCCTGTAGAATTGGTACTTAATTTGAGACAAGATATACAATCTCTGGCAATGAAATATGCATGGAAGTGTATGTCCTCGATATCGCAGTAGTCCCCAGCTTTAAACCCGGTGCACACGGCGCATTTTACTGCATCGACACTGACAGCTGTGAAAATAAAACATAACACAAATCGCAGCTATATTTGAGGTTAACTGTAGCACCAAAATTTTGTTTGATAATGATCATTATTATAACTACTTCTAGCAGTAGTAAAATTAGTAGTAAAAGAAGAAGTATTAGCACTAGTTATACTAATAATAGTAGTAGTTGTACTGTATAAATAAACAAAAAAGTTATTTCATTACTTACCCTTAAAATTCAAAACTATCCAAATTAACACAATAATTATATTCTTTGTGTCCATTTCTTCAAATCCAAATACTTAAATATTTGTAATCTATTTGTGTATGTCTATGCGGTGTTACCTGCTTTTATAATAAACACAACTGGAAATTCCAAATTACGTAGTCATGTTTGATAAAATCAACTACTGCGATATGCGTAGGTGTTTTGTGTGAGTTTCGGATTGCATAACAACTTTATCAGTATAGCCTACGATTAAAATAGAGTGGACTTTCCTGTGATTGAGAGGACTTCATTGTGAGGAAACCCAGCTTAATCAAACTGTTGATAACAATTTTATCAGAACATCCTAAGATTAAAATAGACTGGACTTTCCCGTGGTTGTGAAGCATTTATTGTAAGGAAACCCAGCGTAATAAAAATGTTGATAACAAAGACGACGAAACGATCCTCAACCTAAACACATGTACTCATATGGTATTAGCAGTGGACGAAAAATGTTTAAATGTTGGTCATATGTAGCCTGCGATGGATACAGCAATCAATGGATGGGTTGTTGAGTGGAAAATATGACAGAAGGAGTGGATGGATGGAAGGATTAATGGATGGATGGATGGAGAGAGTGCTAGACGGATTGATGGATGGATTGATGGATGCATGGAGGAATGGATGGACTGATGATTGGATGGATTTATGGATGGATTGATGGATATAACAGACCAACGAAAAAACGAACAAACGTTTGAAATTAATATGCAGGTTAATAAATCTCATATCTGTTTATGTACACCTGTATTATCAATAAAATTGTTCTACATATCACACATTATTAAATATCATCGCCGTGTTACGTCGTTTAGTTGTTGCCGCGTTTGTGTGTTTTAGAAGCAACAATGCATCGGAACGGTTGAACAAGACTTCTCGTTTTTTTAGAAACCTTTAGAGTAGGATACAAATGCCAGTTAGAGTTAATAAATTCAAACATCGGAGCATCGGAGCCTATTCTACAATTCCGCACATCAACCAAGTACGGTGTAATGTCAAACCGTTTTTCTTTCATTAAAACAAATAAACGTGTAATATTAATCATATTTTACATAGCTACACAATCACATACATAACTAAGGTATGTAATGTGGTCTTTTACAACCATTATTACGACCTTTTTCTGAATAACCTGACGATGATACGAATATTTAACTATATGATGCTATTTTTCTAAAGCTTTTTTTATCAAAGCCGAGATGTAATTGATACTCGTATTAAATCTTTTAAATTCCTTCGTTACATTACTTTGGTGAATGTTGTCGACACATATCATCAACTTTGACGAAGATGCAATCACATCCGATCTTATTGAGTAATTACTCAAACATAATATATGTGTAACTTGGGTGTATACCGTACACAATTTTGGAGTTTCATATGTTGCATCCGTTATAAGATGGTTCTTTAATCGATGGTATTTAACCATACATATAGACATGTCTAACAACAGTGCATGTGCCCTTATTTCAAGCTGATCTTTATTCAGAAACAATGTTCTTAAAACATACAATACAATACCAACGTTATTTTTCGATTTGTGGAACTCGAAATACGAATATAGCCTACTTCACTGAGACTCATGTACATTTCGTTCTTTATGATTTAACTACAATATCTAATTTTCCTGCGCCTGACGCACAGCGTTTCAATGAATGTTAATGAGCGTTAACAAAAACAAGACATGTGTGCTATCAACCATATATTACATTATTATAAAAATATAATGTTATTTGTGAAAAATTAAAACCGTATTAACCGATGATATGCTCTTTTAATAAACTGACCAGAACGTGTCTCACAGTAACCACTTCACATTATGTTGCGTTTGCAGACCATATCGACGATATCATGCATTACTTCCTGTTTACACTCGCCGGTATCGTTTGTTAGAAACATATTTAAATGTGTTCGACTAATTGGAGTATAATTGTATGCACTTGTATTTGATTAGATTACAAGGTATTAAGAGCAATTGGAGCTTGTGCACATGTATCTTGTGTTTATATACAAACCGTGGCTGGGCATTGCATCAGTCTCTTCATCAGGTGCAGTCCTCCTTCATTAGATGTTTCGGCGCTATCCACAACATCTTCCTGAGGTGCGCCGGCCGAGGAAGATCAAACCTCGACTAGAGACTGATAAGCAATCCGCTGCTTTTCTCTCACCTGCCATAACCATTTTGAGGCTGATTCTGCTTGCCTGCAGGCATCTGCTATCGTCCGTCTCCTTGCCATTCCAGTGATGTCAAGTACTCCATAGGCCTTCCAGAGTGACTACCCGGCGAAGCTTCGACTGCCAACCTCGACAGGGAGGTTCCAGGTTGTCCATCCTTTTTGTCTGCACTCATCTAGTAGCGGCTGGTATTTGGTATTCTTTCTCTCGCCACAGAAGTCTTGGTAGAACTCCATGTTGGTAGATCCAAGCCGTGTACTTCCCTGGTAAACCGCTCTTGTCCACGGCTTGCATTCAGTCATCTACCTGCTGCCGCATCTCTATCGCACTTTCCTTGTCTCTGAGAGAGCTTCTGAATTACTTGCCAAGGCTATTTACTGGCTTCTCAGTGTCGGGATGAGTTCTCCGTTGATTCTGAAGCGAAATCGGTCCTGTACCTTTCCTTTCTTCAGGACTAAGCTTCTGGACTTGGCTGGTCTGAACTTCATCCTTGACCATGAGATCAGTCGTTCTAAGTCTTTTTACATCTATCTTCATTCCGGAACTGACTTAGCTGTTATTGTCATGTCATCCATGAAGGCTCTTGTTGGCGGCTGGCGTATACCTGTTTATTTAGAAAGCAACAGCATATAACCCTATGGAGTTTTAATCTTTTGTCTTTGGGAAATTAGTAGCAACAGCATGTACGATTTATTTTTGGTTTTAAATAGTATTTTAACAATGTAAAAAAAACTACAACAAGCATTAACTATACATACTAAGTTTTTTTCGAAAATATAATTAAACAATGCCCTCTCACTGTCAAAAGATTCTGAATTATTGTATTGAAATTACTAGTTTTCTAAACAAATTGATATTGATACTTTGTGTATTTCTTGCCTCTAGTTATGCTTGGAATGCATTTGTTTATTTTTTCACTTTTATGAGTACTTTAATGAACAAAATAACATTATTTTAAGGCTCTAGTAGAATTTGTTGAATACCCAAGTAGAACAATCGTATTATTCGCGACAGGAGAAGATTTTCCGGGTAGCAAGTACTCAACTATTGATTTAGAAATCTAACATTTCCAGAATAACTGCTCTAACTTTTCCTCACTTTGCCTGCAAATGAACATAATAGACAACCGGTAATTCTCATTTAAAATCGTATTGGTTCCAAATATCCTGTGAATTAATATGTATCGGAACCACCGATTTTTGATTTCCCAGATAGATTTCACTGAACCTGAAAATTTTTGACATTGAAATCGTATAGACCTGTCACTTTAGAACATATATTAGTGTCTAAATATTCTGTTTTTAATACAGAATGTTTATTCGACTTATCATCGAATTGTTTTTAAATGTGGATATCAAAGCTGATTTCGGCAAAGTAAAAAAATTAATACCACGTTATGTTTTGAATAGTTTTTATTTGATATATTAATTTGCACACTTTAAACCTAACAAAACACACACTGATATTGCAGTAAAAACATCAAATTAAACACGATTTTATTATTTATCTAAAATGGATTTGCTCCAAAAATTGATCATTTAATTAACGAATCCCAACAATGGCGCCCTTGCTGTGAAATGTAAGTGCTTGATAACAACATGCTTACACAGTCAAAGTTTGAGCAATTAATTGGAGCAACATAGCCGAAGAAATAATTGCATATGCTGTCGCCATCACAGTGTCAGCTGCACTAGTCGGCCATTCCTTTTCCGAGTTGCAATAGTTTTTGCTGCAAGAGCAGACTGTTGAATCCTGCTCAGCTTTGCTGCATGATAGTTCTTCCTTCACGCAGATTCGTGAAACGACTGTAAACAGAGACAGACACCGTTACATTTAGCAGTAAATAAAAAGCAGTTATAATCGCACTGTTTTATATACTTATATTTTAACTATAGCTTTAATCCGGATCTTAACATGTCTTTGAATAAGCTCATCCGTAATTTCACAAAAAGATTACCCGTTTTATGCACCAGTGGTAGTTGTATTTCTTTAAGTGTAGTTGATTTGATTCATTATTACCGGATCAGTTTGACTTGTATCCCGAAATAAGCGACATTTTCAAATCTAAATCATTATGAAGATTAACTGGTTAAATGGGCAAAATGTGCGACGCTGTGATGTTAATGTAGTCATTGCAATCTATAAGCACATATTGTCACCTGATGTAATGGATGATTGCTATCTTTTGACTTTCGTTTTCTATGTATAAGCTTAATGACGTTAAATACGTATACATATGTGTACCATACTTCTTTACCAGCAGAAATACATGTAGCTACGAGTTATTACAACATCAGCTGTGCATATTGATCTATCGTGTTTTTAATTAAATAATATATTGTCTTAATTTGTTATTAAACGATATGTTAAGAGTTGAGTTATTCTTAGCCATTGCGTCATAAGAGGTGTCTTAATAAATGAGAGTGTAGGTTGTACTTTCTAAATATAAGAATGTTGCAATTTCCTCTTTGACACGCATGTAGGATTATTGCATTTAATAAATTATTGATATTCAGCAAAGCGAAATTGAAATCTTTTTTCTTCTTTCCATAATGAAATGTATGGAAAATCGTTATATGTCTCATCTTTGTACTTCAATGAATATAAAAATGACAACTTTAAAAAAATTGACAATTTTCAAAAAATTGACAATTTTCAAAAAATTGACAATTTTCAAAGAATTTGACAATTTTCAAAAAATGACAATTTACAAAAAAAAATGACCTTTTGCTTCCCGAATTCGATCCTCAGTGCAGGCACATTTTGTATTTCAATTGTGTCTTTATTATTATACTTATTAAAAGCTATTACTAGCATTACAGTTTTTTAGCAAATTATTTGTAAGGATATTTTATAAATAACGCAAAACTCTGCGAACTAGTCCTTTTAACGTGTATAATACGCTTGCGCCAAGCATTTGAATTATATTGTTAACCAAACAGTTAGATTTCATTCGTAAAACAATAAAAAAGAACGCAGTGACATATCTACTCACCGCCTGTTATATTATAACTGATCTTGAGACAAGATATGCAATCTCCTGCAATGAAATATGCGTGTGAGTTCTTATCCTCGATATCGCAGTAGTCCCCGGCCTTGACCCCGGTACACACGGCGCATGTCACTCCCTCGACGCTAGCAGCTGAAAGAATATATA